>JAJLZM010000036.1:0-16655 GCA_030572235.1 Ambrosiozyma kamigamensis | reverse complement strand
TAGTAACATTATAAGGATTATTAAAAACAGCAACATCATCTTGAAAAGTTGGTTCTAAAGTAAATTTATCAATAACACAAACATTTAAAAAAGATTGATAATTTTTAGGAGTTATAATATTTGGATATAAAGATTGAATATGAGTAATTCTATCAATTGGTAAATCAATTCTAATATAAGGAATTTTATAATTATTTTTATCAGATTCAAATTGTTCAGGTAAATCCATATTTATAACAATATAATGAGTTGATTTACAAATTTTTAATTCTAATTCTGTTTGATTTAATGATTTTTTAGTTAAATTAATACCAAATTTCTTACCATTTGTACCTCTTCTAGTTTTATAATATATATTATCTTCAATTATTAAATGAGGAATTGTTTCAGGTATATGGTTCCAAATTGGATCAGTTTCTAATACTTCAGGACATGTAAATGTAATTGAAACAAGATGTTCACAATTATTAAAGTTTATAAAAGGTAAGAAAAATGGATTTATAACTAAATATTGTAAATATTTTGGTAAATTTGATTTAAATAATTGTTTTTTAGCTTCAGCATTTGGTTTTTGTTCAATTGTTAATGATGTTATTGTTTGTGGTAATGAATTAATTGTTTTTAAATCCAATATACCAATTTTATCTTTATTTCTAAATTTAATATTACGAATATTATAAAAATCAATTGATTCTAAATTTTTCATTTTTGAAAAATTACAATTTTTAATTTTTGATGTAAATAATTGAATTGAATTGAAATTTAAATTATTAAAATTAAATTTTTCAAATGGTATATTAAAAATTTTTAAATTTTTATAATTTAATTTATTAATATTTTCAAAATCAAAATAATTTTGATTTTTTTTTATATCAAATAATATCCATTCATCTATTGATATTGAAATATAATCATGATTAGTAATTAAAGGATGTAATTCGATTGCATCAATACATGATTCTTGTTTAAATTTATCACCTATTGAAACTTGAATTTCTTTTTGATCTTGATGTCTTATAAGAAAAGCATAAATAAATTCATGTATTTCATCATCAATATGAATTTTTAAAATTTTAGTAATTTTAGATAATTCATTTAATTTTAACAATGATTGAACTTTTTGATCATGTTTAGCTCCTGCATCAAATGATTTATATTCAGTTGTTATATTTAAGTTAATACATTGAAATGGTAAATTAAAATTAAAATTAGATTGATTTTTTTCATTTAAAATAAAATCAAGTTCATCTTCAGTTGATATTGTAATTGAAGTGATATTTAATATATTATTAAAATTATCATTTAATTCTTTTAAAATTGGAAAAATATCAAAATCAGTATGATTATATTGATCAAGTAAAGATTTTGAAAATTTTATAATTGAAATATCATTAATTGTAATTAAATTTTTCTTTAACATTAAAATATGACAAAATGAATTGAAACATTCTAAATAATCAAGTTGTTCTTTATTAATTGATTTTTGTTTTGGTTTTTTATAAAAAATATCAGCACAATTCAAAGTTATATTATCAATAATACAACCATTTGGAATTAATATATCAAATAAAGTAAAATAATAATTTATATCACAAGGGTTGGATTTAGGTTCAATGACAATATTATTCTTTATAGTATTATGAATTGTTTTAATTTTATATCTAATTGTATTATTTACATCAAATGTAATTGAAATATGTGGTTCATAATTTGTTATAAATTTAATAATTGTATCAAATATAATTAGAGAAGATTGTTCAATTGAAATTCTATTAAGACTCGAACTTATGATGATTTGTTGTAGTTCCAGTGGCAATGAGCCTACTATCTGGACATATTCTCTGGATTCATCTAGAAGTTCCATGACAATTGGTTAAGATAAAGAAATTCACCATAGCCTCTGTATTCTTTGTAAATTTACGTGTTTTTTCGTGTTACGTGTCACGGGATCACGAAAGCGGGCGGAGCAGTAGAGATATATCGTAAAGATAAATTCGCGGGTGCGCCGCAGCGAGAGATGAAATTCAGAAATTGAGAAATATATAAAGCTGAAATTACTTCCACATGTGCCCTTTTTCTTCTTCTCTTCAACTACTACAAGTATTTACTACTATCAATCAACTCAATTAACATGTCCTCCACTATCACTGCAACAGGTATCCCTCTATCAACAACTGACGAAAAAGTCACAGACTTCTTCTCTTTCTGTGGTAAGATTAAATCCCTTCAAACAACTGATAAGACTGAAAAGACTAAAACTGTTTCAGTTGAATTCGAATCTCCTTCTGCTGTCTCAACTGCTTTATTATTAAACGGTGCTGAATTAGAAGGTTCTCCAATTAAAGTTGAAGAAGATACTACTGCTGCTGCTGCTGTTTCTAAACCTGTTGGCCCTCCACCAACTTATGCTGCTTCAACTTCCGCCACAATTACTACTCCAGTTACTGCTACTCCTGTCGATGTTAAAGAATCTTCTGAACCAGTTGAACCTGTTGCTGCTGATATCGAACAAGAACATAAACCAAAGGCTACAATTGCTGCTGAATATTTATCTCATGGTTATGCATTAGGTGATCAATTTATTCAAAAAGCTTTAGATTATGATCAAAAGAAAGGTTATTCATCTAAATTTAAATCATTTTTATCAAAAATTGATAATAAATATAGTATTCAAGAAAAATCAAAAAAATCTTATTCAAATGCAAATGAAAAATATAATTTAAATACTAAATTTACAAAAGCAAGAACTAATATTGATACTTATTTAAAAACTGATAAAAATGGTGTTAAAATTCATAGTTTTTATACTAATATTGCTACTAATGCTAAACAAGTTCATGAAGAAGCTAAAAGATTAGCTGATTTGAAATTAGCTGAAAAGACTCAAGGTTTATCAATTGCTGATCCAGCTCCAACTCCAGCTCCAGCTGCTACTACTACTACTGAAGTTCCAGCTGCTGCTCCTGTTTCAGCTGCTACTACTACTGCAAGTACTCCTGCTGCTACTCCAGTTGTTTCTGCTGCTCCAACTACTACAACTACCACTGCTCCAACTACTGCTGCTGTTCCTGAAAAGAACTAGATTATATAATCAGTTTTTTTTCATTTCCTTCTTTTTTTGTTTGATTTTTTATATTTACGCTTAACTTTTTTATTTTCTTTTACGTATCCTTTGTATTTATCCTTTTGACGTTTAATATATGTTATTATTATGAATATTTCAATTAATTGTAGAATTTGTAGTTTTAGTGACGCGTAAAATAGAATAGATTTTTACAATATTTTCCAATCATCATCTTTTTTATCAATTCATCACAGTCAAATCAAAGATGGTACTTACAGAAGAAACTATAAAATATGTCAATCTAGTCAATGAATTACCAGTACAACTACAACAAAGAATACTTGCTTCACATCTAAATGGAATTCCAATTACAAAACAATCATTAAATCTATTTGAAGTTATTAAATTCATAACAAATTATGAATCACAGATATATATATCAATTAAATTTGATACAGATAATACAATTAGATATAAAATTAAAACAATTCATAATACTATAAAGAATGATATTGTTATTAAACCTCAATTTAATACATGTGATATTGATTATTATTCTAAATTATTTGAAATATTAATTCCAAATGATTCAATTATTGATAAAATCATGTTAAATTGTACTAATATTTATCAAAAATATTCAAAAGAATCAACAATAAGTAAAGAAAAGAAAGATTATTTAGAGTGTTTAAAATCATTTAATAATCATTTAATGAATAAAAGAGATTCAATTTTAATTGATGATGTTTCAATTATGAATATTTCAAAATCATCAAATATTGATGATAATAAATTTTCAAACTATAAATTTTTTAAATTAATTAATGAAAAAAATAATGGTTTCAATGATATTTTAGAATTATCTTCAATTAAAATATCAACTGAACATGAACTTGATTATATTTTAAAAAATCACGATAAATTAGATTTACCAATTCATCATATTGATTTAAAACTAACTTCTCAATATTGTTCTTTAAGTTCTCCTGAAACTAAAATGGATTTTTTAAAAAAAATAATGCAATTAAGTTGTTTTGTTATTAGATTAAATGTTGAAATTGATACTGATATAGATAGATTTATTATTGGACATTTTATGGAATATAAAAGTGAAATTGATGTTACATTTGGAGATAGATTTAAACTAAGATCATGTGAACAAGCACTTGAGTATAATTATTTGATGAAACCTGCTTATTATAATAAGGTGTCTATAACTGCAGATTGGTATATACCAGCTCCAAAATCTGATGATTTAGATATTAAATATTTTCAAAGACTTAGATATGATGAAATTATAATTTCAAATTTTCCATTTGAAAAAATTCAATTTAATAATTCATTTATTTCAGTTTTACAATTAAAATCAACAAAGATTAAAAATTGTGATTTTTCAAAATTAAAAAATTTAAAAAATTTATATCTTACTAATATGGATTATAGTAAAAAAAATGGTATAATAGATTTAAAATCAATAAATACATTACCTGATTCATTAAGATTATTAACACTTGAATATGATCCAAATAAAGAAGCTAAAAAACAATTAAATAAAATAAATTTACCAAAGTTTTTAAATAATTTAGCAATAAATCCAAATTTCTTACCTTATATTAATTTTAATAATTGTGAACATTTAAATTCAATTACATTTTGGTGTCCACAATCATTAGAAACAGATCCAATTTGGAAACATTTACCAGAAACAATTCCACAATTAATAATTGATGATTTTCCAACTGTTCCAGCTAAAAGAGGTACAAATGGTAAAAAATTTGGTATTAATTTAACTAATGCAGAATTAATAACAACTGAAATATTAATTCAGGTTTGTTATTCAACTAGATTTATTGTTATTAATATGGATTTACCAAAAGAATTCCATACACAATTTAAAGGTAAAAAATGTCATTATATTAGAATTAATTTATCAACTAATAAAAAAATTAAAATTCAATCTAAATTTCAAAATATTATTACACCAAAAGATTATAAATCATTTGTTAAAATTATTGTTGATGATAATGATGATAAATTAATTGAACCACAATTTGAATTTGGTGTTGCTGTATTCCGTCATCCTGATGCTTCCACTTACAATAATAGCTGTTTAATTATTAAAGCTGATGTATAATATGTATTTTATTTTATAATTTCTAACAATTGATTAAAACTAAGATAATGATGAAATTAAGCTGAAAAATATATCAGTTTAGCCATAGCGCCGCATTACCAACCTATTTACCGGCAATAATTTCAGCTAACGGCTTAGCGCAGGTGCGGCGCCCTGGTGGACGATTCAGCTTATCGGGGACTCGACGGGGAGCCATCCGGCCACTCAGCCAATATTAATTGTCTTACGGGTCTGCGGCGCTATTTCCCAGATTGAAATTGCTCGATCATATATCGTTGAAAAAAGTACAGAAAAATATTAAAACTCTTTTCTTTCCTGTTTTAACACAAAATTGTTCACAAATGATATGAAGGTTGTTTTCCCCTTTACAAGGTCATGGGAACTCCAGATCATTCAATATGGATCCTTCAGATAAACTCATCAAATATGTTAATGTGGTTGAGCCATTGCCACTAGAACTACAACAAATCATAATTGGATCAACTCATAATGGGATTTCAATTACACAACATTCACTTTAACTTTTTAAAGATATTAAATTATTTGTTACAAATCAACAACCACATATTTCAATAAGATTTCATATAGATAATACAATTGAATTTCAAATGAAAACAATTTATAATATAATTACTAATAAGTTTGTTATTAAACCTGGTTTCAATACATGTAATTCAAAATATTATTATACTTTATTTGAAATATTAATTCAAGATGGTAGTGTTATTGAAAATATAACATTGAGTTGTGTTACAATTTTTCATAAAAATAAACTTGATTATTTGAAATGCCTTAAAGCATTTTGTTATACTTTATTGAACAAAAGAAATTCCATTACAATTAATGATATTACAGTTGATGACTCTAATGAACAAGATAGATTTTTTTTTCTGTCATTTAATAAACTTAATAAAGAATTCAATAATATTTTAAATATAACATCAATGATAAGTTCAATAACTGTATTCAATCCGGATACTATTTTAGAAAGAAGAGGTTGGTTGAATTTACCATTACAATATATTAATTTATCAGTTACTTCTAGTTTCTTTATACCTACAAATAGAGATCAAGATTATAGAGATCAAGCTTTTAATAAATTTCAGCAATTGAAGGATCTGACTAAAATTTTAAGAATTAATTTTACTACTGGTGAAATGGGTGAAATATTTCGTTCAATTATTAGGAACAATAAAGGTGGGATTGAAGTTTCACTAGGAGATAGATTTGAAAGTCAAGAAACATGTACACAAGCAATTGATTTATATTCTTTAGTTGCCAACCCACATACTACAATTTCTATATCAGTACGCTCTTATAGAACAGATTCGTTATCAAATTTAAAATATAATTTTGATTTCAAGAACTTTAAGTACCTTAAATATAAATCAATTATAATATTTAATTTTCCATTTCATAAAAAAGAGTTCAATAATCCAGAAACAGTATCACTTCAATTATTTACAACTAGAATTACAAATTGTGATTTTTCAAAAATGAAAAATTTAAGATATCTTCACTTTTATAATAGAGCAAAGAAAGTTGGTATAATAGATTTAAAATCAATTGATTCATTACCTGATAAAATATATTCATTAACAATTAAACAAAATCCAAATAGTACTTTTAAAAAACAATCATTTAAATCAAAATTGCCAAAATATGTGAAAATTTTAAGAATAAATTCAAAGTTTTTACCATTCATTGATTTTGAAAGTGGTGAACATTTATCAAAACTTACATTTACAACCTGTGAACTATTATTAGAATCTGATCCAATTTGGAATTATTTACCTGAAAATGTACCACAACTATTTATTGAAGATTATCCAAATTATTTTATTAAAATGAGTTGTAAGAAATTTGGCATCAATTTAATCAACAAGCAATTAGACCAAACAGAATTGATTATTGATGTAAAAAGTTCAACTAAGTATATCTGCGTTAATATGAATTTACCAAAGGAATTGGATGATATCAGCAGATTTCATTATATTAGAATTGATTTATCACCTAATCAAATGCTAAATATTCAAACCAATTCACCAACCATAATAACACCATTAAATTTAAATATTATTGTTAATGAAAATATAATAAAACCAGAATTTGAACATGGAGTTGCTATATTTCGTAATAAATTTAATAATAAAGTTAAGAATAATAATGTTGTTAATAAATTCACCATTAAAGCTGATTGATCTAGTTATATATTAGTTGAATTTGCAAAAGAAAATTTTGTTTGATTTAAAGAAGATGAAATGGGTTCTAAAAAACGTTGAATGTTTTCTTTATTTGATTCGTTAGCTGGTAAAGTAGAGGAAGAAGAAACGGTATTATTAGCAGTCATTAGCTGGTAAAGTAGAGGAAGAAGAAACGGTACTATTAGAAGTACTTAAATCATTAGCTGGTAAAGTAGAGGAAGAAGAAACGGTACTATTAGCAGTACTTATATTATTAGCTGGTAAAGTATTTGATGGAATAGAGGTAGTTAAATCTATTGAAATTTTCAGTTTTTTTTTTTCAACAATTAGAATTCAATAATTCAATTATATCAAGTCTCGAATTGCATATACAGACAGATAAAATTAAAAACTATAAATTTTCAAATTTGAAAAATTTAAGATCTCTTGCATGATCAGCATAATTATACGACTTAATATTTTCATGAAAAGGTAAACGATAACGTATTTTAGCAAGTTTTTTTTCAGAATCATTTGTATCAGGTTTATAATCAAATGGGCAGTTGCACTCACAACTAGATTCCTCCACAATACTGGGAATCATGCATGATTGAGGAGTTTTATGTCACAATAAAAATAATATTCTTAAAACCAATATCTTGTAATATTAGAATCAAATCATCCACTGATTTAGTCATTTCATATAAACTAACCATCTCTGCTGCCTCTATAGAACGACATGATATATTGATTTTACCACTCTTAGATGAGTTATAGCAGCCATTAACTTTAATAATATATCCAAATTGTCTAATATCTTCTTTGCAACTATTACAAGTTTTATATGAAGTATCAGAAAAATCTTGTACAATAGATTTTCAAACAGTAGATACGATACTAAATTTGGCATCAATTTAACCAACAAGCAATTAGACCAAACAGAATTGATTATTGATGTAAAAAGTTCAACTAAGTATATCTGTGTTAATATGGATTTACCAAAAGATTTTGAATCAGAACATAACAAGAATAGAAATGAATATATTAGAATTTATTTATCAATTAATAGAATGATGAGAATTCAATCAAAATTACAAACTATTATAACACCATTAAATTATAAATCATTTTTAAAGGTAATTGTTAATGGTGATGATACAATAGAACCAGAATTTGAACATGGTGTTGCTATATTTCGTAATACTTCTGATAATTCTAATAAAGTTAGAGAATTGATTCTTAAAGCTGATGTTTAATATGCACTATCTAATTGTATAAAAAGATTTAATTTTAATAAAAGTCATACCAATTAATTTAACTTGAATTAACTCTATTACTCTAACCCAAAGAGTATAATTTGAAATTTCTTCAGTAAATTTAACTTTTTGAATACCCATAAAATGGACCATGTAATCTCGTTTTATTCTTTTCGTTAATTTTAAATGTTTCTAGGACTGTATCTTATATTTATTTTTATATTTATTTAAAAAAACAAAATCAATTCAATGGTCTTTTTGACGGTTTCTAGTAGAACTCTCTACCAAATAATTCCCAAATTTTGAAAAATTCCGCAGTAATGTGATTTTGGCTGTAAATCTGAACAGTTTTAATGATCATTTAGCACATAAATATTAAAGAAATGATTGGACTGCATGATATATATTAGTTAAATGAACAGAATTGAATATGGATATTGTTTAAGTGAGTAAAAACCTGAGTAATGAACAAGTACAAAATTTTGGTTTGGTGTTGTAATATCGATTCCCCTACAAAGTCACAAGTTAGAGTGCGAGTGAAATATGGCAGAGACTTTCAGGAATGTTGATTTTTTCAATTGCGTGGCGCACCACTTAGCACAGCCTCAATACAGCGCCAAAGGGCAAATCTGAAAATGAAAACAAGTTAAACAAAAACAACTGATTCAACAGTGTTTTTTTAGAGGTTTTCTATACCATTGATGATAGCAACAACAATAGATGAAGATGAGACGTCCAAGAGGAGTCATCAAATACATCAAAGTGGTCAAATCATTACCATTAGAACTAAAACAAATCATAATTGGATCAACTCTTAATGGGATCCCAATATCAAAACAATCTCTCATTCTTTTTGATACAATTAAACTTATTACGAATCAACAACCACATATTTCAATTACTTTTGGTCCAGAAAACATAGTTAGATATCAAATTAAGACAATCAATGATATAATTATTAATGATATTGTCATTTATGATGAACCTATTTCATGCGATTCACATTATTATCACGATTTATTTGGAATATTGATTCCAAATGATTCAATTATTGAAAATGTAACATTAAATTGTGCTTACATCTGTTACCAAGCTTATACTTCTTCAAATTTATTAAATAAAAGAGAACTTAATTATTTAGAATGTTTAAATTCATTCTGTTATACTTTAATGAACAAAAGAAAGTTCATTAGAATTAAAGATTTTTCAATTATGAATCTTTCAAAATCCAGTAACTATGATTCTGGACATGCGGGATTCATTGCATTTACTTTGAAGTTAGTTGTGGATCTTAATAATAAATTTAACAATATTTTAAACATAACATCAATAAATTATTTATCAAATGATGGAGATATTAAGGTTATTTTAAAATTGAAAAATAAATTGAATTTATCATTGCAGTATATTAATTTGAAATTTTCATCTATACATTATAATTATGAACCTGCTAATGATGTTAAAGTTTTAAGTAGTTTGCAACTATTGATTGAAATGACTAAGATTTTAAGAATTGAACTTGATGAGAAAATAAGCGATTCCGTTTCCAATTTTCTTATGGCACATAATAATGTGATTGAAGTTTCAATTGGGACTGGATATCCAACACCAGAATCATGTAATGAAGCAATTAAGTTATATCCCTTTATCACTAACAAGTCAATTGTAATAAAACGAGTTTATCGTAACCGACATAATCCCGAATATAGTTTGGATTTTGAAAATTTTTCAAAACTAGAATTTAAATATATTAAAATTGACATTTTCAACCTAACATGTCAAAAAATTGAATTGAATAATTCAAATATATTAACTCTTCAATTACATACAAAAAACATTAGAAGTTGCAATTTTTCAAAATTAAAAAACTTAAGATCACTTGGACTTCATAGTGATGAAACAACAAGTTTAATAGATTTAGAATCAATAAACTCATTACCAGATACAATAACTTCATTGATAATAGAACAAAGTCCAAATTCTTCATTTACACGCCGATTATCAAGTCCACACTCTGGATTTAAGCGCCGATTATCAAAAGCAAAATTACCTGAAAATTTAAGAAATTTAACAATAAGCCCAAAATTCTTACCATTTCTTAATTTTAAAAGAAGTAAAAACCTATCGAAAATAACATTCAAACATTTTAGATACTCAGAGACTGATCCAATCTGGAAATATTTACCTGAAAATATATCAACATTAATTATTGAAGATTACCCAACTCGACTCAGGTCACCTTACAAGAAATTTGGTGTTGATTTAACTAAAATGCATCTAATTATGACAAAAATAACATTTAATGTATGTGAATCAACAAGATATATCTGTATTAATATGGATTTACCTGAAGAATTACATGTTAAATCTAAAAGTCGTTATATTAGAATTAATTTGTCAATTAATAAAATGATGAAAATTGAATCTAGTTTTCCAACTATATTAACTCCAAAAGATTATAAATCCTTTGTTAAAATCAATTATAATGAAGATGTTACAATAGAACCAAAACTCGAAAATGAGTTTGCTATATTTCATAATACTTTTGATTATGGTGATCTTAGAGAGTTAACTATCAAAGCTGATTGATTTAATTGTGTATTTTAAACTATGGCCAAAAATATTTGCTTATAGATCTGCTTGAACATCGTTTTGCTTTTTTTCATAATTCTTTATCGAATTAATAATTGTGTATTTGAATATTCTTCTTTTGTATTTTAAAGTATTCGGATAAGTTTTTTTAACTACAGTATCTTAAAATCATTCTTCTTAAGAATAAATTACAAAAAAATTGACTATTCATAAAGTAACTACGGTCCTCTACGGATACGTTAAGTTCAATTCAATGAATGAATTACCAACAAAAAGTGTTGAAGCGGCTCAAGGTTCAAAATTCTGGCCAATCAGCGATCAGTATTATTATATTAGCGTAAATACATAAGAACAAAAACAAAAAACTATAAACGTAACAAAAACAACTCAAATAACAGCTTTAATAATTACATCTTTATATGAAGTATCATGTCTTTTGGCAGGATTATTGAAAATTGCAATATTGTTTTCAAACTTTGGAGTTATTTTCTTAACATTAACTACTTTAATATTGGTTGAACTTTTAGGAACAATGACTCTTGGATATTTATCCTTATCAGAATAAATTTCAATTGATTGATCATCTAGTAAGTTAATTCTAATCCAATGAGTTTTAGGTTTATAATATTCGATTAGTACTATTAAACTAGCAAGAATATAAAAGAAACACAAAAAAAAAACTATAAAACAATTTAAATGACTGCTTTAATAATCAAATTCCTTTTAGAAATAGTATTTTTATTAGGAGGATTATTAAAAATAGTAATATTATATTCATAATTTGCACATATTTCCTTACTAGGGTCATTAACATCAACTACTTTTATATCGGATGAATCTTCAGGAATAATAATTCTTGGATATTTATCCTTTTCAGATTGAATTTCAATTGATTGATCAATTGGTAAATTAATTCTAATATAATGAGTTTTAGGTTTATAATATTCTTTTGGTAAATCCATATTAATAACAATAAATTGAGTTTTTAAAGAAATATCAAATTCAATATTAGTATCAATTAATAGTTCTTCTTTTAAATTAATTCCAAAAACTTTACCTTTTCTACCTTTTGGAACTGATTCATCATGAATTAGAATACTTGGTGGTTCATCATGAACTATAATATTCGGTATATTTGTAGGTAACCACTTCCAAATTGGATTTGTTTCCAGTGCGTGTGGTAGAGATATATTTAGATATAATAAATGATCAGCATTACTAAAGTCAATAGATGGTAAAAATAATAGGTTTATATTCAAAAATTGTAAATACTTTGGTAGTTTAACTTTTCTATTTCTAAAATCTTTATCAGGTATAGATTGGATTCTTAATGAAATAACTGAATCTGAAATTGAATAAATTGTATTAAAATCAATTGTACTTGGCTTGTTACTACCAAAAACATTATCAAAGAGTAAAAATCTCAAGCTTTTTAATTGTGAAAAATCACAATTGTTAATTTTTTGTGTATCAAAAATCATACTTTTTGTTTTTGAATTATTAAATTTGATGTTACTTATTGTTGGTTCATGAAATCGAATATACGTAACTTTAATTTGATCAAATAAATCAAAATTCATCCCTGAGTTATTACCTGATAAAGAATCTAACATCTTTGATGATGATTTTAAAACAACGGTTGTTAATCTATTAGCCAAAGAGCATAATTCAATTGTTCGTTCACACAATGGTAATGGATCAAAGTAAAAATGTCCAAATGTTAATTCAATCTTTTCTTCATTTGTTTTAATAAATTGAATAAATTCATCGGATATTGTTGAAGCATCATATTTAATTTTTAAAACTTTAGTTATATTCAATAATTGATTTAATTCAGATATCTTCAAATCTGTTGTAATTATAGTTAATTTAATATAATTCAATGGTAATTTAAATTTTTCTTGCATTCTCAAAATAATTATAATTTCAGGAGATGAACACTCAATTGAAGTTAAATTTAAAACATTATCTGACATACTATTAGCTATCTTAATAACATCAAAAACTTTTAACCCACTGTCTACACAAGTAATATCAGTTCCAAGTAAATAACCCATTATTGAGGTCATTAATTCATTATCTCTTGTCAAATTGGTTAATGTAAAATCATTAACTGTAATTCTATCTAATTTCAATTCTAATGTCAAATAAAATGGTTCAAAACAGTCTATGAGTTGTTCATTTACGTGAGTAGTATGAGATTCAAGTAAAATATTGTCAGAGATATTGTCACATTCATACAATTTGATACAGTCCATTGTAATATTTTCAATAGTACTACCATCTGGAATTAATATATCAAATAAATTTAAATAATTTGCTGTATCATATACTGTAAAGATTTTAATTTTAAAAAACGTTTTATCAATCAATCTAAATTTCATTTCAAATGAGTTCCTAGCATCAAATTTAATCCATATATGCGGGTTATATCTATCAATGAAATTTTCAATTGTAAAAACTGATAGCAAATAATCTAAATGTAAATCTTGAAAGGAGACATTTCTAAGTGTAAATGCTAGTATAATTTGTTGTATATCAAATGGTATTGATTTAACTAAGTCAACATATTTTGAAATTTCTGTGGGAACTCTAATATCTTCATTATACATTCCATTATATATTTCCTCTCTTCTTGGATTTGATGATTATTTAGAAAGTAGGAAGAACACCACCACTTATATTATGGATCTTTTAGTTAACTTGTTTTTTGTGATTACGTGACCTTTTAGCACAGCCTTGAGAATGAATCAAAAAAGTGTTGAAGCGGCTCAAGGTTCAAAATATTGGCCAATCAGCGATCAGTATTATTTCAAGAATATAAAAGAAACACAAAAAAATGATATAATAACGATTCAAATGACAGCTTTAATAATCAACTTCCTTTCTGAAATACTATCTTCATTGCGAGGATTATGGAAAATAGCATTATTGTGTTCATATTTTGGAATTATTTTCTTATCAGGATCATTAACATCAACTACTTTAATATTACCAAAACTTTTAATAGGAACAATAATTCTTGGACAATTATCCTTATCGAATTGCATCTCAATTAATTGATTAATTGGTAAATTGATTCTAATCCACTGATTTTTAGATCTATAATATTTTTTTGGTAAATCCATATTAATAACGATATATTTAGTTTTATAAGAAACTTCAAATTGAATAGTAGTATCAATTAATAGTTCATCATTTAGAGTAGTTCCAAATATTTTACCGTTCCTACCCTCTGGGATTGTACTTCCAAATTCATCATGAATTATTATATTTGGTATAGATGTAGGAAGTAAACTCCAAATTGGATCTGATTCTAATGCATATGGTTGAGATATATTCAAGTATGATAAATGTTTGGATTTAGAGAAATCAATGAATGGTATAAATAATGGATTAATATTTAAATTTTGTAAATATTTAGGTAATTTAACTTTTCTATTTTCAAAATCTTTATCTGGAATTAAATAAATTTTTAATGAACAAACTGAATCTGGAATTGATTGCATTGTATTAAAATCAATTGTACCTGGTATTCCACTTCTTTCAAAATTATAACAGAATAAAACTCTTAAGTTTTTCAATTGTGAAAGATTACAATTGGTAATTTTATGGGTATAAAAATGTATGCTTTCTGTTTTTGAATTATTAAATTCGATATTTCTTATATTTGAATCTTTAAATCTAACAGATGTAACTTTGATTTGATTGAATAAATCAAAATTCACTCCTGAGTTATTACCTGGTAAAGTATCTAATGTCTTTGATGATGATGATAAAACAATGGTTGTTGATCTATTAGCCAAAGAGCATAATTCAATTGTATGTCCACATAATGGTAATGAATTCAAATTATGATATCTAAATGTTAATTCAATTTTTTCTTTATTTCATTTGATAAAATGAATGAGTTCATTTGATATTGAAGATGCATCATATTGAATCTTTAATACTTGAGTCATATTCAACAATTTTTCTAAATCAGATAGTTCAAAACTAGTTGTAATGATAGTTAATTTAATATAATTCAATGGTAATTTGAAACTATCCTGTAAACTCAAAACATTTATAATTTCAGGTGATGAACAATCAATTGAAGTTAAATTTAAAACATTATCTAATGTATCATTAGCTTTCTTAATGAGTTGAACAACTTTTAAACCTCTGTCTACACTGGTATTATCAGATCCTAATCTAGGGAAAAAAAAAGCACCCAACTTAATAAATTCATTATCTCTTGTCAAATTACTTAATGTAACATCATTAACTTTGATTGTTTCTCTTTTCAAGTTCAATGTAAAATAAAATGTTTCAAAGCATTTCATGAGTACTTTATTTACGTGAGATGTATGAATATCGTCACACTCAAACAGTTTGATACAATTCACTGTGATATTTTCAATAGTACTACCTTTTGGAATAAATATATGAAATAAAGTTAAATAATTTTTTGAATCATCTTGTGCAAAAAATTCAATTGTAAAAAAAATTCTATCAATCAATTTAAATTTCATTTCAATTGAACACCCAGTACCAAATTCAATCCACATATGTGGGTTATATCTAGTAATAAGACCCTGAATTGTAAAAATTGATAACCAATAACCTAATGGTAAATCTCTTAACGAAACATTTCTAATTGTAAATGCTAGTATAATTTGTTGTATTTCAAATGGTATTGATTTAACTAAGCCAACATATTTTGCAATTCCTTCAGGAACCACAGCATCATGAGTATTCATAGCATTGATATTTTATCTTTCTGGATTCAAAATTGTATTAAAGTAGCCTTTTTGGGGAAGAAAACACCACTAATTCAATGATTTTTTTTTACAATTTTTGCAAAAATCCGCAGTATTTGAGCAGTTCGTGATTTTGGCTGTAAATCTGTACATTTTTGGTTGACATACAACACAGAAAACTGTCAGCAATGATTTAACTGTTTCATATATATTAATAGTCTTTCGAAAAATAGATACAGGTACTGGTTAAATGATTAAAAATCTGAGTACTGAAAAACACCAAAATTTTGGTTTGGTGTTGTAATATCGATTCCCATACAAAATGGCAATTTAGAGAGTGAGAGTGAAAAATCAAAGTGTCCCAATATCACTCCAATTTGTCCCTTTGTGGCGCAACACTCAGCACAGCCTCGATACTGCTCCAAATACAACAAATTAAATAAAACAACAACTGATTTAACACTGTTTCTTTAGAGGATTCTTCTATATCATTTATGATAGCAACAACAACTGACCAAGATGACACTTTCAGAAGAAGTCATCAAATATATCAATGTGGTTAAACCATTACGTTAAACCATTACCATTAGAACTAAAACAAATTATAATTGGATCAAATCTTGATAGAATTTCAATTACTCAACAATCACTCATTCTCTTTGAAAATATTGGATTCATTTCAAA
>JAJLZM010000035.1:0-17246 GCA_030572235.1 Ambrosiozyma kamigamensis | reverse complement strand
CTTCAAATTCAACTAAAAGACAAAGATCTGGTCCTTCATGTGATTGTTGTAGATCTAGAAAGATCAAATGTGATTCTGAAATTACAATTATCTCTTCATTACCAAATATGTATATCAATTTAACATCTGAAGATCCAGATCAACAATCAAGACCAAAACAACCAATCTCTTCAATTGCTCATTGTGAATTCATTACAAAAGATAATGATTATCAATATTTTAGGATTATTAAAGATGATCAATCTTCTGGTTCTTGTTCTGATTCAAATTCAACTTCTTCAATTGTTACTGATGTTAATTCGAATGGTCAAAATAATAATAATAATAATAAACATTTTAATTTATATGCTACAAGATTAACAATGTCAAGTTTTGATTATTTGAAATTTAAATCATGTACTGGTTGTAATTCAAAAGGTTTAAAATGTTGTTTTTCAAAAGGTTTTACTAGAAATGATATAATTAAATTTAATAAATCTGAAAAAAGAAATCCACATCATAATAAATCTCCTCCTTCTCCACCTCCTTCATCAAATGCTTCTGTTTCTAGTGAATCATCTTCATCAATTTTAGTTGCTCCTCCTTCATCTTCATCTTCTTCATGTTCACCTCAAAAAGGTTATCAACAATTAGTTGATGTTATCTCTCCATCTACTGCTTTAAAATGTAATAATTCAATTTCTACTATTAATTCTTCTATATCCACAACAACACAACATATAACAACAACAACGACAACAACTAAACGTAAGTCTGGTACTTCAAAGCATTCAAAGAAAACAAGTTGTAAATCATGCAGATATAAGAAGATTAAATGTTTAAAAGCTGAAGATGGTAGTGGAATCTGTTTAAGTTGTGCTAAAAAAGGTATTGAATGTGTTTTTGAATAAACAAAATGCATGGGTGTTATTGGTATAACATAGTTTTATTTGCTTATTGGAAAAATTTAAAGAGTTTGATTACTCTTATACACACACACACATGATGAATATATGATCTGTTTTATTACTACTCAAAACAAAAATGTTAATATTAATTTAAAAATTCAAAATCAAAAATCAAAAAAAAAAAATTATTGATAAACTCTACATATTAAAAAAACTGTTTCAAATTATTACAAATATAAATAGGTTAACTCTCTTTTAGGAATGCTTTATTACAAGTTTGGCTTTATTTCTTTCTTTCTTTATCCATTATTTACTTACCAATGACGTGCAGCTGCTAGCAACGTTATCCAAATGTTTTTTGCTTATGATTTATTACGATTTACTTACTCATCATCATGAAAAAAAATAAGTATAGCTGATATATTATTTTTCTTCTTTCTTATTCTTTTTTTTTAATTCATTTTATTTAGAACTTTTTCTTTATTGTTACTCATTTCTTTAACCTTGTTTCAAATTACTTACTATATTTACTTTTGTTTGTTGTTTTTGGTTGGATGATTTTGATTCTCTTTTGCATTTTGTTTTACTATTCGTCTACTTCCTATTTCAATTCTCTTTATACCCTTATGGTGGTATTACTCTTATTTTCTTTTTTTTGCTTTTTGCTCTTCTTGTCGTTGTTGTTGTTTTTGTTTTTATTCTCTCTTATTATTCTATGATAGTTCTTTTTGGGGGTTACAATCAGGTTGATATAAATACCCAATTTATTCATGATTAGTTTTGTGTTTTTTTGACTTTTTTTTTCTTTTTTTTTTTTTTTTGGCCTTGATTAGTTTATTACTAGTCTTATAGTTTGTTAGTTTTTTAGCTTTTGTTTTTTGTTTTTTTATTTATTTCTCTAGGGTTGAAAAAGTTAATTAATTACGTATATAACTTTCTATATTTCTTTTAATATATTATAATAATTTTTAATATTTTAATTTAATTAATATACAGTAAGAAAAACGATATATAAGAAAAGTAAATTACTTTTTTTTTCATTTCTTAGAAGGAGGAGGTGGGGGAGGTCTTTTGGCATGTGCAGTGAGAGATCCAGGAGGAGGTGGTGGTGGTGGATGACGAGGTAATGGTCTTTTGTTTAAATTACCTGGAGGTGGAGCAGATAAACCAGGAGGGACTGATAAACCTGAGGAAGTAGGTTTTGTTGATTTTAATGATGTTGATAAACCTGGTGGACCTGTTAAACCTGGAGGAGCTTGTAAATGTGTTGAAGGAGGAACAGTAGGTTGAGGTGGTGGAGCTGTTGATTGGGTCGAAGGTGCACTGGCTCTTAATCCAGGAGGCCCTCTTAAACCGTATGGAGCTGGTTGATGTGAAGTAGAAGATGGTGAATGATATGGTTGTTGTGGTCTTGATTGATCTGGATATGCTGCTTGTTTTTGATAGTTAGTTGATGTTTGTGGAGATGAGGATTCAATCCTTGGTTTCTTGTTGTAATAGGATTGGTCTTGATAATGATTATCATTATAATTATTGCTGTTGTTGTTGTTACTTTGAGTATCATATGGTCTTTTTCTTTGTGAATAATAGCTATTGTTACTATATCCTTGATCTTGATAGTATGGATCATTGTGATATCCTTCACCTCGTTGTCCTCCATTATATGAATTATAGTAATTATCATTATATTTGTTAGATCTTTGATCATATCCTTGATCATATCCTTGATTGTTATTATAGTATCCTTGTTTATTATATCCATTTGGATCATGACTGTGACCAGTTTGTGCTTCATTATAACCATTAGATGAAGTAGCAGAAGATGGTGGAATTGGAGGTAATGAAGGTAGTGAAGAAACAGGTCGAGATGCAAAATCATGATGTTGATTACCTGGTGTTGCTTCAATTTGATTTGGAATTGGTTCACCATTTAAATCTTTCATCATATTTTCAAATTCCATATCCATTGAATTCATACCACCATTATTATTATTATTAATATTGAAATTAGATTTACAATCTTTTTCTAAATGACCAATATTACCACATCTTGCACATACAAGACTTTGAATAAATTCAATTTTATCTCTATTTGGACAATCATATTTTTTATGACCACGTTCATGACATAAAGGACAAATTCTATCTTCATCTTTACGTAAAGTACCATTATAAACAGCCAATTCTTTTAATTGTTCTCTTTTATGATCATTTTGACCAGCTGGTGCATAAATAGCTTTATGAATAATTTCATTACATAATTCAATTGCTTTTTTAATTTTATCTTCACTATCAGCTGTAATTAAGCAATGTAAAGGTTCATCTAAATGTTGCATATGAATTGTAGCACTTGATTTATCTCTACCTTCTTTAACAGAACCTTTACCTCTCATTCCAATTCTAGTACCACTTTGCTCTTGTAATCTTTTTAAAGTATTACCTCTTGGACCAATGAATAAACCCATAAAATTAATATCTGGATGTTCTTTAACAGGTAAAAATAATTTTTCAGTTGTTTTTGAAGCAGGTTTTCTATAATATTCAGGAGCTTTATATTCAGGTATATTTTTCAAAGCTTTTCCAATTAATTGATTTCTTTCTGTTTGTAATTTCTTACGATATCTTGATTCTCTTGTATTTGTTCTTTTACCAGTTGTATCATAAATTGGAGGAGGTGAAGGAGATCGTATATGATCATCAGGAATATAATTTTTATTATTCAACATTTGTGAAATTTCTTCAATTCTAATTAGAGTAACATAAGAATCAATTTGTTCTTGAGTTAAAGCATTTTTGATAATTGTTGGAATTGGTTTACCAACTTCTAGATAAACCAACTTCTGAGCAGAGCCAGACCACCTAGAATAAGGTCTTTCTGAAGGTTCTCTAGCTCTATCAAAACGACTCTTTCTTTCTTCAGTCATGTTAGCCGATGATAGTAGGTTCAAAACACGAGAATCTGTAGGAGTATTTTGATAAATCATCTTGATAAAAATTAAATGGAAAATAGGAGGTGCACGGGTGGACTTTTCAGTTAATCGAATTCAACTCCTCTATTTCTCTCTTCTAACTACACAAACTACCTTCAAATAGTATCAACTACACATATATCTACATCATGCCATTACAACAAGTCAGCAAAGTTGGAGGCCCAAACAAATGCTTTGGCCAGTTTCAAAAAGCAATAGAATGTATGACAAATGCAAATGTTAAAAATAATGAAGAGTGTGCTAATTTTAAAAATGATTTTGTGGAATGTAGAAGACATAGATTAGAAAGTTATAAGATGGTGATTTTACAACAACATTTGGAAAAGGATAGACCTGATTTGAAAGCTGATGAAATTGGTGCCCCATATGTTAAAAAGAGAGATTATTTAACTCCAAAAACTTTAGGATTAGTTAATGGTGATGATCATGCTATTGCTGCTAGAAAGTTTTAGTTGTTGTTTATTGTTTGATTATATAAATGGTTTAAGAAAGTTTTATTATATAAATCATCTTTCATGATTACAGTATTAATTATAGATACAAAAAAACAGTTATTATTTTCAAATTATCCTTGATGATTCATAATTACAATTTCTTCAACCTCACCCCCTTGTTTTCTTATTTATTCACACTCATATATTTATTTATCATAAATTCTATTTATTCTAACTTAACATTAGATGTACTTTGTATTTGTATTTGTATTTGAATTCTTTCAATCCAGTTCTTCTTCTTTCAAATGAGGGGAAGGATCTGGCACAGCCGTGAAATTTAGATATCTTACAGACCAATAAGTATCCTCTAAATCACATGACCAGAGTTTTTATATATGTTATTTCAATTATATTTGTAGTACTTTAATTACCATATAAAAAGACAAAATTATTGATTCAAAAAATAAAGAATCGTAGACTCATTGAAAAACTAAAAACCGAAAACCAAAAACCAAAAATGTAACGTGAAACAAGTTACTAAGAAACATATAAAAATTACAAAATGAGTGAAATAATTTAAAAAAGCCAGTAAAGTAAAGTAAAATAAAAAAAAGCAAATACACAAAACGAAATAAAGAAATTAGAAGGCAATCAAACCAAGATAATAGATTTTCATTTAATATACTATTTCAGTTTATCGAGTTCATTCATTTCAGTCAAAATATAATTTGAGGTTGGTTGACTAGATGGAAGAATTATATTTGTATCATTATTATAATTGGTAGAAGTCTGATTTGAATTCAAATTCAGACCATTAAAAGATTCAAAAACTGATAAATCTATATTAAGGTTCTGATCAACTGAATATTGAGTTGGTGAGCTAGTACTTATTTCTGTAGCATCTCTCGTTTCTCCAAATGGGGTAATTCTATTAAATGTGAATAGAGGAGAACTAATACTTGACTCATCATGTAGAATTGAAGAAGAATAATCAAAATTGGAATTATCAAAAGAATCATAAGAACTAATTTGCTCATGTGCTTTATTACCACCAGTTCTATGGCTATCACCTGAATTAAGAAAGACATTGTTAGAAGAAGGAACCTGTAAATTTAAAGATTGATCTTTGTATAAGAAATTATTAATAGCTTCATCATAGAGCAACTTATCATTATTAGCCTTTAATCTTACCATCTCTCTTTTTAATGATATCATTTCTTGATGTAATCTTACCTTTTCATGTTCTGATGAAACTCTTTCATGTTTTAATGACGCATTTTCTTGATATAATTTTTCTTTTTCTTGTTTTAATAAACCTTTTTCATACTCTAACGATTCTATCTTTTGATATAATTTTGCCTTTTCATTTTCTGATGAAAGTTTATCATGTTTTGATGATAATAATAAATTCTCTTTTTCTAAACTTAATATTTTATTTTCATTTATTAATGATATTCTACTCTTTCGTAAATCGTAATTCTGTTTAACAACATTACGTATTATATCTGTATTTTGATATTCTAAATTTGAATCATAATTAGTTGGTTGAAAATCTTGTTGTTGAAAATCTTGTTGTTGAGACTGAAATTGATGAGTGTGTTCACTGACTTGAGAGAGAGTAGTAGTTGGAGTAGTAGGTATCGCAGGCCTAATACCAGCAGCACCAGTTAATTGCTCAAATGTTCTTGATCTGAAAGTGTCAGGATAGTGGCATCTTATTCCCTTCTTTTTGCAATGATCACAACAAGGTGTATTTCTATTACAACCAATCTTTTTTCGTTTGCACTCTTCACAACTTCTAACTGGTCCGTCATTCGAAAAGTTCATGAAAGACATCTTTAAAAGAGGCACTGAAAGCAACGGTTATAGTATAAGCAACAGTAAGAGAAGACATTGCCATTGATCTTCAGAATTTTGGGTTTTTTGGCTTTCTAAACTAAGAGGAAGAAGACTTTCTCGATGCCAGAATTATTCAGTTTTAACGGTTGGTTAACGGTTCAGGTACGTAACTGATGATTGAGAATAGTTAAAACAAGAGACCTACGTATTATCGAGAAACTACTGTAATTCATATATTATAAGATATCACACAACTAGAATATATTCTCATTAACCATAAAATAAAAAGCAAAACAAAAGAATGAAAAAAAAGACAAAAAGCAAGTAAAACATCTAAATGATCGAGTCTCTAATACTGTCAAAAAAGAAAGACGAAAGAAAGTATTCATGACCATTAAAAAAAGAATAAAAGAAAAAAAGCAAGTACTGTAAATCGTAAATAAAACATATAAAGGCATAAACTCATGAATCATAATTAATGTAATAAATTAATAAATTCAGTTAAATCATTTGAATTTGAATTTGTTTGACTGTTGTTAACTGAACTAGCATTAAGATTAAAATATCCACCATAATCATTTTCAATATAATTGGTAGTAGTTGTATTAATATTACTTGAATCAGGATTTTGAATATGAAATGGATCAGCAATATTAAATTGTGGGAATGGGGTATCATCAATTAAATGAACTTTTTCATCAGAAACATTAGAATTGGTATTATTATCATATATATTATTATCATATCTATTATTTATATTATTAATCAATGATGATGAATTAAAATCAACTTGATTTTCTAATTTGTTATTATTTAAGTTATTTGAACTATTGTCTTCTTGATAATAACTGAAACTTTTATTTACCTGAGGGACAGTGTTATTGGATTCGGTTGAAATACTGAAGCTTGGATATTGATTTGGAACAGTTGGTACAGAATCTGAACGAGTTCTACTATTTATATTGGTATTACCAACAGCATTAGATTCTAAACTAGTATTTGCATTGAAAGGCATAATATTAGAAGCACGAATACTTGAAAGATATAGTTTAGAAAGTTCATTGCAAAATCTATCAATGAGTTCAATAAATCTAAGAGAATAAGTATCCCAAAACTCTTTTCCAACAATTTCAACTAATTTTGTTAATAATTTCTTAACTGCTTCAATTTTATTATAATATGGAACTAACTTAAAAAAACTTATTTTCTTCACCAAAGTATACATAACAACAAGTGATTGAAATAAACATGAGTAAGAAAATGGATAATTCTCTTTAAGCATCGGCTTTCTAAATTTTTGGATTAAAAGCATACTTAATTCTGTTGTGTAAACTAAAACTTTAGTAACTGAATATAAACAAGCTTCTAAAGACTGTTCATACATATCCATAAAATGTTGATGAAATTTGGCTCTATTACCATATAAGAAAATTAAATCAGCAAGTGTAGCTGCTCCTTCAGTAATTAAGCAAAAACTTTCTTCACATTGGCTTGAATCACAATTGTTATAACAAGGTTTAAAAACTAAAAATCCATTATCCAAAGGGAAATCATTTAAATGTGGTGTATTTAAATTTCTATCAAACACTGGTAAAAAAATTGGTCTATATAATTCTTTAATTTGTAAACTTCTTTTATTCTTACTATCAAGTAATATTTTTTTATAAATTTCAGCTTCATTAACATAAGCATTATCAATTTGTAAAACAATATCTAATTTAATTATAGATTTGTAAGATTTCATTAAAACTGTTGTTGATTTTTTAAGTAATCCAGCCAATGCAATTTTATAATTTAATCTAATTGAATAATTCTTTAATAAAGGTTCAAAAGGTTGAAAATTAAAATTAGCAGGATTTGGTCTACCTAAAACAGAAGATAAAGTTGCAGAGATATAATTGATTACTAACCAAACAGAAGTTCTTTCTTTTGATTTAATAATTTCAGCTCCTTCAATCTCTGAAGTTATTAATGTACCAGATATAGTCTCATCATAAATATGTAAACCTAATGAAATTGCACAAGCAACCAAATGAAATAATAACTTCCAACTTTTTTCACGTTCTTCATTATAAAATAAATCATCAATTTCTAATGTATAAGCACTCAAACTTTTTATAGTTTCAATTTGTATACCATTTTTTAAATTTGCATATTGTTTGTATAATAAATTTCTATGAGTAGAATAACTTAAATTATATTCAGTTAATGAACTATCATCTGGAGGTATAGATCTTAAAGCAACAATCAACAACATCATAATCAATGTCAAAGTACAATCATCTTCGTTTGTCCAAACAGTCATATTGGGATATTTTCTTAAAAATTCAATCAAAGCTTCTCTCTTGATATGATTGGAATAATGTAATCTAAGATGGAAAACTTTATTAACTAAGTTTATAATCAATTCCAAATTTTCCAGTTGATCTTCCTTTGAAAGTGATTTCTTATTTTCACCATCTTTTGAAATTTGTTTCTTATTTTTACCATGATCAATTAGTAAAGGTAAAGTTCTCTTTTGAATAATCTGTTTTTTAACTTCCATGAAACTTTCAAATTCATTCTTAATCTGTTCTTTAGTTAAAGCAGAAGACATCATGTATTTAACAGAATTAGGACCAAAATAAATACCATTATCTTTTTCTTCTTCTTTATCTTTAGTATTATTTTCATTATTGGAATTTAATCTTCGTCTTTTATTCTCATGTTCCAGTCTTACAATTTTCACTCTTAAATTATAATTATCTTTAACTAGCTCTTGATATTTTGCATCTAACTTATGTGTTGCGTCGATGGCTTGTAAATCATTGAGATTATTATGACTTCCTCCTTCAATTGCGTTTGAAGGTAAGCCAAACTCGGTATCATTAGTTTGTAACCTGGGCCAATCAGTATTTGAATTGAGTAAAGTATTCTGTAAATTCAATGTTTCATGATGATCAAGTTGTTGTTGCTGTTGTTGAAACTCAGTATTAGCAAAAGGAAACTGAACAAAACATCCATATAAGTCTTAATACGGCCTATATAGGCACGCCAATAAGCCGCCGAACTAGCCAACATTGCGGCTTCACGACTTGACGGCCACTGAAACTTTTTTGTTGATCTTGTAATTCTTGTGTTAATTGTCTTAATTGTTCTATCTGAAATTCTGTATTATCTTTGCCTATTTATATAGTTATTTCTATTACATTACATACCATTTTATTACTAAATTTACGAGCTAGTGTGAGAGATAAAACTCCAATTGAATTTAATCATATAACTTAACACAACCAGAGTGAAAAGCAAGTGGATCCATAAAACATAAACTAAAAAAGAATAATATAAGCAAAGAACAAAACAAAGAACCTATAATTTTAAAATTAATATAAGCAAAGAATTAAACACAAAAATCAAACAAAAAATCAAACAAAAAATCAAAACAAAAAAAAACTACCTCGACCTATTCTTGCTTTGACTTAGGTCTAGAAGTTGAAAGCTTATCATCAAAAACTGAATAGAATTTCGATAAAACATTAAATCCAGGGATATTCTGAAAGTTCAGCATGTCTTTTTCCGCCAAATCCCTTTCAAAAATGATTAAAGTGAAATAATAAACATTTTTCAAATTAAGCAAGTAATGCAATATCTTGATTACAGAAATAAAACTTATCTTAGTACCCTTTGAAAAATAACTCAAAGTGTACAAAATAAATGCTGACGACATAATAGAAATTGTTAAATATCTAAGAAACTTTCTGTATTTACTTAAAACAGCCCTTAACGGTTTTTCCTTCTTTAATTGGTCTTTCACTCTCTTAACCAAAAAAACCAGAGCTTGATCATCTTTTTGATTTAGAACATTTCTATTAGAATTAGGTCTCATAATGTTGTTAAACTCATTTATAAACTCATTTTTCAATTCTGAATAATATAATTCACCAATCTTTAATTTGCAAATTTTAACATTTGTATTATTATAGGTTTCATCACTTGTGGAAGTTGTGGTTGTGGTTGTGGTAGTATTTTTTGAATTATAATTGTAATAGAAATAAACCATGGTTGGTACTAAAATTTGTATAATTGGTGATATGATCAATATCAAATTAACCATCACACCACGAAAGGAATGGTATTGGAGAAATGGCTTTTCCAATTCTGTGTACATGCAATAACATAAAAAAACCAAACATAATGAGTTAACGAAGATGAAGGTATAATATAAGTATTTTATGAATTTAAAATCATAATAAGCAATCTGTTTAACTAAGGTGTCAAATTTGAAGAGCACCATTAAAAACATGAAGAATCCAGTATGAACTCTGAAATCCGGTTTATAGGCTGGATCAAAACTAATTTGATAAAAATGAATGAAACTAAATGATAATACTGATAAAATCATTGTTATGCAAGTTCTAATAAAATCACCTTTGTTTAGACTTGAACCTTCTCTGAACTCTGGGTAAGGAGATTCTAACGTCAAGGTTTTAATTAGCACGTCTCCTGATTCCATCTGTTCAAGGATAGGGGTAGCATTTCTTTGAACCATATCTATGAACTAGATATAAGATATATGAAAATGAAGTATGCTGTGGCAGTGGTGTAGCAGTGGTAAAGAAGAGAATGTGATGAAAAAGAAGGAAAACAAGTAATTTTTAATCAAAAAAAAAAAAAAACGCCCTTACAATTGCAACGTTTATATGAACTCCATCATCTCTAGCTAATGTTTATCCACATGTCCTAAGTTCTGCTGCTATAGATTTTCAAATAGATATTATTACTTATAAATCAAAGAGAGTGTGGACCTGTGTGGTGTTTCTAAATTCTAAACCAATCAAAGAAAAAAATATTAAGTTTCAAACTACTCTAATTGAACTTCATGGGCATACTATTCAGAAAGTACAAGCACAACCTTCCATAACTGGGTACATGGCTTACATTTAAGCTTCCTAAAGTGATTAATGTACAACCTAAAGACAAAATATCTAAATACTACAACTCATGTTTTTCATTCTGGTGTTTCACCTGCTCCACTACAAACTAAATTATGAATTTGTGTTTCTGAAAATAATTTTCCAACTGCTGTTGGGTTTTCTGCTTTAATTTATTCAACTGCAAAATATACATTACCTCAAAATCAATCTAAATCATCAAAAATTTCAAGTAAAGGTTCAGCTTCAGCTTGTTGATTTTTATTTGGTGGTTATGTTTATGTTGCATGGGAAATGGGTACTCAACTAGATGATAAAAATTCATTAGCTGCTCAAATTGCATAAAACAAATTTTGGCCTGAAATGAAAGCATTAGTTTTAGTGGTTTGGGATGATAAAAAAGATGGTTCTTCAACTTCATGTATGCCATTAAGTTGAATAAAAACTGTTCAAACTTGAGATTTATTTAATTATAGAATCAATAATGTTGTTCCAAAAAGATTTTTAGAAATGAAACAAGCAATTTTAAATAAAAATTCTGAAAATTTTGCTGAACCAACTATAAAAGATTCAAATTCATTTCATTCATGTTGTTTAGATTCACAATCTTTTATATTAATGATACATCAAAAAAGAACTATTAAATCAGTTAATTTATTAAATCAACCTGCTGGTAAATTAATTGCTGATTATACATTTGATGCTGGTACAAATGCTGTTATTTATTATTTACAAGAAAATGAAAAATTTATTTATGGTTTATTTAATAAAATCTTTGGTAATTTACAAGGTTGGGAAGATGCTAATTTAAATGATTTGAAATTCTAAATGATTTAAATATTTATTCAATTTTAGATACTTTTACATTCAATAATAATGAAGTTTCAAGAGTTATTTTATCTAAAGTTGGAGAAGGTCCACAAATTGTTGATGAATGTTTATTAGATTTAACAACTGGTTTTCCAAAGAATTAATAATTTAATTGATTATCTTTCTTACTTTACTTCATTTGTCTTTAATTCTGCTCAGAAAGTTGAAAAAAAAATACTTATATTATTATTATTATTATTAACTAGATTTGTTAGGTCGGTATATGCATAATTGTTAGAATTGGGAGAATATCAGTCAGTGAGAACTGAATGATTTCTCTGTTGTATTATGATACATTGTTGATGATTAACGGGAAGTGCAATTAGTTGGTATTAAGGTTGATATGTATGACTAGAGCCCATCGGTAGTGGTAAGCCTAGCACCATATATATTGGCAGCGCTCCTCGTTCTTTTGAGTTAGTGAGTCTGTAACCACTTTACACCCTTTTATATACATTTGTTATTATATATTTATTACTCCCCACATTTACATTTACACTATGTTTTTATAAATCCTAACAATAATGCTTTTGAGAGTTCCCATAATAACTTTTATGTTGGTGTCATTTAATTATCTTATAAAGTTTTTGTTACTTTCTGTGGTGATAGCAGTTTAAGACCGATGATGAAGTTATCATATATCTTAGTTATTACTATTAGTTTAATTAGTTAAGGTAAGTTTAGCTACTTCAGTTTATGCTTCCATAGATATTATTCAATAGTTAGTTATATTAGTGTCACCGTTACCGGGTATTGAATTGTCCTGCTATTAGTTGGTCTGTCAGATTATTAGAAATCGGCATTGATCACATTATTCTGTGGATTATAATCTGGTTGGTCAAGTTAGTGGTGGTAAATGGTTCTTTATTTATTGTTCTGATTAATCTCTGCAGTCTAAGGTAATAGGTCTATTGTTAGAACTGGTTTGACAAGTGATAGAGAGAATTAATATTATTTCATATAGAATGTTTCCCATTAAGTATGGTATGACTTAGTACTCCTACCGGAGTGAATTATAGTATTACCAATTAAGATGAGATACTATGGATATAGCTGAATTAATATATCCTGTGCTGACACATATAAGTACGTTATTTTATATAGTTATTTCTGAAGAGCTATGATCGAAGAAGTTATCAGATTATCCAATTATCCTCTTCTCTTCATCTCTTCTAGTTTATAGAAATAAAGGTACACACCGTACCCAATCTCCTTCTCATTGTAGCCATTCGATTATTCTTATTACTGTTACGGTTCAGTTACACGTACTGTTAGTCTGTTACTTTTAGAATTCTCACGAAAATTAATTTCATCTTGATTATTATAATCATTAATTCATTGGGATTTAAATTTATTCCTAAGTTATTTAATTGTAATCAATATTTTCAAAAGACTAATGAAAGAAGAAAATATGATTGATTTTATAAAAATACTTTTGAATATAGCTGAAAGTAATTTTGTATTTTTGTTTGACTTCTTGTTTGATTATTTGTGCATAGTAGTTCTGAAATTATTGATTTTTTGCTTATATTATTATTTTGTTTGATTTTAATGGATTTTGCTTTTCACTCTGGTATAGTGTCTTTTATGTGAGTAAACTTATTAATTACAGTACATGTAAAAAAATCAAGATTCTCAAAGTCGAGCTTAAGAGCGCACCTAATTAGGAAACATAAGTCATACTGTAATTACTAACAATTTACTGTACGTACAGAAATTCAAATTGTTTTACAACAATCTTTTTTATGAATTGCAAATATACACAGGAATAGTCAAAAGATAACCATATGAATTCTCATTTTTTCACTCGGGCGTATCCTCACCTTCAATATTGTGAAAAATCAAATCCAAGCCTAGTCCAGAATGAGTTTATTGAGTTTGCTACCATTAAAAAATTTAAAGAATTTCAATACATAGTCAATCATGATAAAACTCCAAACGAGTTGAAATTAATAATTTGGGAAATTGTTTTCAATCAGGTACTTAAAATTGATACAATTCTCAAATTGATCAAACTGAATAATCCATCTTTAGATGCTACAAAAATGTCAAATGATAAATGCATTAAGAAAGAAAATAAAATAACTACACCAATTTCTAATGAGTTAAATAGTATGTTATGTAAAGTGAATTATTCAATAGAAATTACGTCCTATAGATATGGATCGTTTTATGGTCTGTCTAGGTTTTGGACGCCAACACTTATCAAGTACGGTAAAACTGTTTCATATGGAGATCTAGAATTGTTTATTAGGTTTCTTGAAACTCAGAAAACATTAAAAAGTATTAATGATATTCAATTGATCTATGCACATGAGTTTCTCAAAGGTGGACAAATTGAAGGTGATCCAAAACGTCTTATAAAAAGATTTTATCAAAAAACCAGAATGTACTCAGATTGTTTTAATAGTCATGAAAATTGGAAAATTGAAATGTTAACAAGGTTTAATTGTTTGAATATGGATTATTCTAGTATATTTGGTTTTGTAAATGCTGTCTCAAATCAAAGTAGCTGGAATGCCAATAATATTACACAAATAACAACACATCTTCCGTATTTGCTTTCCAAGAAAGCAATAAAAACTTTTGAAAGAATCATCAATTATTTCAAGAACTTGAAGATATTACTAATACAGTATGACCTACTTTTTGAAGACCACTCCGATATTAATTGTAAAGAACTAGTGGAAGTTGCGCAATCAAATAATCACCTTAAGAAATTTATTTTCAATAGTAGATATAACCATTCATTTACCGAAGAGGAATTTCCCAAAGAAATTATATTTAAGTTATATCCAATTAAAGATCATTTTAGAAATTTAGGTTTATCGTTTAATCCTAATGTTGATTTTGACTATCTCAACTTACTATCAGATAAAATAGATTTAAAGGAAATTGATCTAGACTTCAAAAACACATCATGGTTTTTTAATAAATTAGTTAATGTTTCACTTGATGCTTTAGAATGCAATTCACTTAAAAAATTAACAGTTAGTTCAGATATGTTTTCAAGAAAGTTAAACTTGCAATTCAATCATGATAGAAAAAGATTACCAAATTTGAATGAGTTATGTATTCATCATTTTAACATCCAAATTTTAAGACTTGATATACCAGATGATATTCTTTTTCAAAAACTTGAATTGCGTGATTGTGATTTCGAAAATCCAGTTAAATTACCCAAATCAACCAAGAGACTAAGATTATCAGGTACTTATTTCAAACTTGAGAATGATGAAGGACTCGATTGTTTGCTTGATTTGAGTATTAGTTGGATGACAAATGAGGATACATTACTTTTAGATCTTATCAATTCTTTTAGAACTTCAAATATTAGAGAAATAAGTCTTATTTATTTAAGTGGATTGGATTATATTACCATGACCAGTTTTCCAGAAGATGATGCTGGTGGAACTGACTTTCAATTATATGGAACAGCTGATTCAACTCACTGGAAAAATGTTTCCATTAAATCATTTGATAAGTGTGCATCAATTCCTGTTTTATGTTACATTATAATCAGACAACTAGTTAGGAGAACCTTTTCTCTAGATAGATTTACTGGTGATCTTATGGCGGAATTTCAAAAATCCAAAAATCTTAATATCTCTTTATATTTAGAGTAGAATTAATGGGTCAATCATTAATGAATTCGAGTTATAAATATAGCAATTTTTAAATAAATCTAGATAATAATAATAATAATATAAGTATTTTTTTTTCAACTTTCTGAACAGAATTAGAGAATATAATAGAGGAGAAGAGTTGTTCAATTAACAGCATCTCCAATTAGACGCCCAATTTCTGAAGCGCGTCTTTTTTTTTTTTTCAAAAAATCCACTTTTTTTCTTTCTTTCAACACATTCTCTTCTTTACAACTGCTACAGCAAACTTCAATTTCATACATTTTATCTCAAATTCATAACGATATGGGTGAAACCAGAACAGACAATGACATCACGTATGTATATAATATCTTCTAGGCAAAAATGAAATCAGTTCAATAATACTGACCTTGAATCTGGTACTATTACCTATGATATTAGTGAAATTGAAACTTTCACTATGGTTGATTCTTTTTTTAAAAAGTTAGTACTAGGTTTAAATAGAAATTCTTATATTTTTTGTTGTGAAGCTTTGTTTGGTTCAATATTCACATTTTGTTGTATAATTTGCTACTAGATTTTAAAGTTGAATATAATTTATTTGCTTTAATCATGCTTCTAGTAAAGTTTGATAGTTTTTTAGACCAATTTTCAATCTACAATTTATCATTTAGACGTCGTTTTTATTATCAAGCTATATTGATTGCTTCAATTTGTGATGCTAGTATCATTTACTTTATTATAAAAGAGTTCAAGGATGAAGTTTTAAAATTCAATAATTTACATCAAAAGTGGGTTTTTTTGAACTTGATTGTAACTCCAGCAATACAATTACTAATGTCAATTATTATTTATTATCGTTCTAGCTCTACAAGTGGGGAAATAAACACTAGAACACTTACCCACCGTTGTAAATCAAATATACAAAATTTATATAATTCTCAATTTAAGTTAGATAAAATAAATGAATTTAACGAATTAATATCTTCAAAACCCGGGTTAGACCAATTAGATAACAAATACTTTAAAGATTTAAATAAGAGAATTGAAAAACAAATTTTGGAGGAAAAACCTATATTGATAGAATAGTTTTTTGCAAATACATTTTAAGAGGTCTTACAATCATTTTGATGGTTTTGTCATTTATCTTGTATACATTGTGTTATTTACCAAAAGATACAAAAGATAGTTTTTTATTCAATTAAAATAATGGTAAATAATTCATTCACTAAACTAATTCATTATTTCTATAAGACATCTAATGTGGGGGAATATTGTAATAGTAATACCAGTAGTTTAATCACTACTAATATAAGGGGATTTCGAATAACTACAATGAAGGCAATGGGGCCAAGGCAGGGATAATATATTTGACCCTCCAAGGAAATGAAGACTGAAATGTAGATGTAAATCGATGTGAAATCAATTGTAAATAAAATCAATTGTAAACTTTATATTTCCTTCCACAGGATTCTTCTTCAAAAGTCAGTCAACAAATCCAAGGATATTTATACATGCATATTTATACAATTAAATAACTCAATCCTGAAACACTCTTTCTATTGGTCAGTCCAATTTCTCATTGTTCAGAATACAGTCTATATTGTAACTTTATCATTGTTCATCAATCTCTTCCAGATTTCTATTCCACCGAATCAGATAACTAGGATTCACATGATCATAAATAAACACATATCATTAATTTGTATAA
>JAJLZM010000034.1:0-17615 GCA_030572235.1 Ambrosiozyma kamigamensis | reverse complement strand
TAATATAAAAAGGAAAAAGGAACATTCTATTTTGTAAATCAAATCTAAGAAAAAGAAATCAAAAAACACAGGTAGATAATAGTAACAATATAATAATACAGCTAAATATATGCAAAGCAAAGAAAAGTATGTTAAAATTTAATTCAAGTTAATTATAATTTTAACGTCTTGGAGAATGATCATTGTTTAATATACGACCGTCTAGAGCAGCACAATAAGCTCTTTCGCATATTTCACAGCAAAATGGTCTACCTTGAGCTACCTGTTGAGTTGTAAAGTCCAAAAATTCTTGAAAGTTATTTAATGGTGGATGAGGTGCAGGTATAGATTCGTAAGGGTTATGTCTATGTGGACTTTGTGAATGCATTTTATAAATTGGATCTTGAATTAGAGATCTCTCGAAGAAGTTAATGTCCGGCAATGTGAAAAGGTTTTTTTTTTAACTAATTATAGTTATGTAACGAAGGGATGAATTGAAAAGGGAGTTGGATAAATAGAAAAAGTATAGGGTTTGCAGGTTGTCCAAATATTAATCACCAAAAGTAACGAATGAATTGGTTGAATATAATGTTGTTGGATTGAATGATGGATTGATACATTTTCCAAGTTTCCTATGATTTAGGAATTGAATCTTATTTTATAATAAGTTTATGATAGTCTGTAGGGCAGTTGCTTGTAGAAAATAGTTGAATATGGTTGTGTAAATTTAGAATAATTAATAAAGTTGGTGTAAACAAACAATTAGAAAATAAGAGTTGAACCTGCATTTTGACAAGTTCCTTCTAATTTTAGGACAGCCTGGTTAAAGCTAACCATCTCCTTATGGTGTGTAGCTAGCTATTACATTGGCCATAGGCAAAAGTGGGAAGGAGGAAGAGTCATAGACAGAGAAAGGTGAAGTGCATGTTGTTGAAGTTGACGAGCCCAAAAATCCCAGGGGTCTTTTGCTAGCTGTGCCTACGATTTCGGCGTGATCGGCAAGATTCGCGCAGCAGGCAGAGTTGCCGAATGTACGTCCGGCCCATCTTCTGTCTCCAGGTTTTCTCTCTTGTTTGCACCTTTTATGTATCCCTGGTGCCATTGGCATCTTGGAAGTCAAGCATAAGAAGACAGTTATATCAAACCTGACTGTAGTATTTCAATTGAGTGGATTAAGAGTTTAAATCAGCCAAAAATCTCACGCCAATCTTAACTATTCTGAACTGTACATGTTGATTCATTGTTGAATACTTTATCAGTTAAATTATAACTCATTTTCCTTTGAGTACTCCTTTAAAAAAATTAATATAGTTAATATACTTTTACTACTATAGTTACAACAACTATAATGTTGTTTACCCAACAAGATTATCAACTTATGAAGTTGTACGTAAGTACAGTATATCTAATATAAATTTCTCTGCCCCAAGTTAATTGAAAAAGAAGTGTCATAAGACTCATAACTTTTGTAGATAAATACAGATAATCAGAATTGATGAGTTTTTCTTGCGATAATGATTAAAAGTTGACCTAGTAACTAGGCAGTCTAGGCTTAAGAGTTATATTTTGAAAGAAAAGTTTAAATATGAGAAATACCTATAAAATAATAATTAATTATTAGAATCAAAGCATTAAAAGGTTTTCTTAAAAGTATACAAGATTAAATATATCTAAAAATAGTTGTAAATAATGTTTACTATATCTAAAATACTATTGTACGTTTTTACCTTATCTGGTTAAGGTGTACAGTTGAGCTTACTGTTATAAGTAGTTTTAAATGGTGAATCGCTTTAAATATAATGAGTTATTAATTTAATAAACACAAATATATCAATACAAATAACAAAAATAAAACATATGCAAGATATTTGCACAAGAAAAAGAACTTTTCGAAAAAAAAAGTTTTTTGAAGGTTGAAAAAGATAATAAAGTAAGGCTTAAGTGGGAAAGTAGATAATGACGGAACAGAAGTAAATGAACAATCATATAGCAAATAGTAAATACTCAGTTTAACATAGATAAATCATTGAATTTATTGATAACAAATGAATTTCCAAAACCCAATGAGTTAACGGAAAAGATAAATCTAATGATAAAACAAATAAATATTACGATACATCTTTTCTAATAATCATAAATGTTAGCACCATATTTAATTTCAAAGAATTGTTCAAATGTAATCATAGGTGGGTGAGGTGGAGAAGGAATTTGAGAAAAGGTGGAATTTGAAGTTGAATCATAGACAATTGAACTTGATTGAATTAGAGCAGGCATGATTAATAATTAATTAACTATAATTATGATTGGTTTTGGATGTATTCAATCAATAATGAAAATAAATCTGGATAGTTTGTATCTGTTTTCTTCATAGGGGTTAATATGTACTTATATATTGAAAAGTCTCTAATGAAAATAAATATTATATCATGTTGGCGTTTTATAATTAGAGATAATTCAAATGAAATAGAATTGTTAGCTTATGTAAACATGAGAGTTTAGTAATAATTAAATGCTAGGGTAGAATCATTCAATTAGGTTTTCTCAGTTTTTCTGGGAGGTGAATTGAATTGAGCAGGTTTTAGTAATTGTGGTTTCTATAATTGGGATCACTAAAGTAGATGTAAGCATGAGCCCTTAGAGCAAGGTGAATCAGTGACATCAACTGTTCAGGGAGAAGAAGGTGGTTCAGTTCAGTTCCCAATTTCACTTCAACTTTCAGGGCAGCAAAACAACTAGGCTGTGCAGCGAGTTTTTGGAAGGCGAAAAACTCAACAATTAACAACAACAACAACAACTTCTTCTTTCTCTCCTTTATTCACAGACTTGTTATACACACAGCAAACATACTACTCTCTTATCATGCTATCCATCTCTTAGTCTCTCTGCCATGTTGTGAAACAGAAAGTTAGGTGGTCAACTGTTTCCTGAAAGGAGGTTTATCCGTTCTCCTGTTTAAACATTCCACTGTCCAGGCTCAACTCCAGCTTTAATAGAATATGATGCGTTTGAGTTTGATGATAATGATAATAGAGAATGATCAATCATATTAGCATTGTAAAGATTTTTCCAATAGTTATTACTAACAGAACTTGAAGGTGGGATTGGGTCTTCTGATTGACTATTATATTGCTTAAATAATTGACTATTATATTGCTTAAATAACGGAAGAATGTCATAATCAATGCATTTTGAATTTAAAAGTCAATTATTCTCATTTCATCTGCTTCTTCAATAGATATTTCTTTGGTAAATTACCAATTATAATTATTGATGTCATTTGCTAATTGGCGTATTCCCTAACGTTTGAAGTTTCCTGTGTGTGGATCAAACCATCGATTCAAATTAATTGTCTTCATTTATTTATTTTAAGTTGGACAATCTTATATGTTAAAACTACACCATCTTTGGATGTAACCCTTTCATTCATTTCATTTTATCATTTATCATTACTTACTTATATTGATTGATTATGATATTTTTTTGGTTTAAAATTTAAAATGATGTGGATTTAATTTGCTAGAGTAGCTGCTAATGGTTACTATGGTGAATAAACTGAGGTAAAAAGAAAATGTTGATTCTTAATTGGTTGTTGCATTTGACAGTTTGAACGACCTTCATTACTACTTGCTTAATTTATATCTGTTGCTTTTACATATTATATAGCTATTTAATCTAATTCAACTATTTAATTTAAATTTAAATTATTGAAATTACAGGTATTAATAATAATAATAAAATAATAATGTTTTAAAAAAATCTAAAGAACGAAAGAACGAAAGAAATAATCAATTTAAAAAAAAACAAAGAAATATAAATTGTTGTATAGAAAAGATATAAACCCAAAAATATAAAATGAAATAAAAATAACCCCATCATAAAATGCAAAAAACAAAGCAAACAAAACAAAGCAAACAATTAAAGAAAAATAGTATAGTATAGCGAGTGTGAAAAGTAAAGTAAAGCAAAACAAGAATTTAGTAATATAATACAACGATTGAATGAACTAATGAACTAGCATTAACTGGAACCAAAAAAATCAAGCATGAAGACAATATAAGGGATTTAAAAGTTTAAGGGGAATAATCAGGATCTTTTTCATATTGTGGAGTTAAACCAGAAGAAGCTTGAGCAGCATTAACAGCAGCAGTCATTGCAGCATGAGCAGCTGATTTAGCTTTACATTTAATAACATGTCTATGATATCTATCATTTCTATCATGTCTTTTACCACAATTTGGACATTCATATCTATCAGTGTGAATTACTTTATGTCTATTTAAATTTTCTCTTGATGATAAAATCTTTGGACATTTATCACATTTATAAGTTTTCTTTTTACCTTCATGAACTTTTCTAATATGTTCATTTAATCTTGATCTTCTTGTAAATGATGATGCACATTTTGAACAAGTGAATTGTTTATCTGAAATACTAGATTGTCTTTGATGATTATGATGATGATTATGAATTTCATCTGATTCAGTTGATAAACGTCTTGAAAAACCTAATTTTGATGTACTTGTAGCAGTTGCTAATTGTAATATTTCATCATCAGATAAGAAAGAATTAGCAGATGAAGATCTATGTCTACCAAGGTCAACTCTTGAAGAACTTGAATTGAAACTATATAATGAAGAAGAATCTTCATGATCATTAGCTAATAAATAATTGCTATTACCAGCAGAAGAATTACCATCATCAGAATAAGGAGAATTATGAGAAGAAAGATAAGAACTATCTTCAGAGTTGTTACTATGATGAGAATATTGAATACTTGGGATACTTTGAATACTTAAAGATCTTTGTTCTCTGACTTCTTGTTGTTGTTGCTGTTGTTGTTGAAATAGTTGATGTTCAGGTTCAGGAGTTGGGAAAACTAAATAACTTTCTTTGATAGTGTTATTATTATTATTATTATTAAGAAAACTATTTGAATTATTTAAAGTAAAAGAAGCTAAAGGATCTAATTCATCTTGTTCAATTAAATTTGAATTTTGACCACCTTCATTTAATAAAGATTCTAAATCAGATAAGTCAATTTCATTATTTTTATCAAAAGATAATAAATCATCTGAATTTTCAATATTAAATTGAATACCTGTATTAGTATTAAAACTCATTGTTGAAGATTCAGTTGTTGTAACAGTAACAACTGGATTTGGGAATTTACCAATTAAAGCATTAGCATCAGACTCACGTCTTAAAGCAGGAGGAAGTTGTGTGGTGTTAGTTGTAGCAATAGAACCATGTCTTGAATGAGAAGAAGTATTATTGTTAAGACCACCAATTGAGAAATCAGGGTTGAAGTAATAGGATTGAGACATCATTAAAGTAGTAATGTATTGGTTGTAGGATAAGTGGTGGTATAGTATTCAGAGGGCTGGTTTTGGACATTTGGGATTGGGGAAAACGGGAGGGAACAGGGGAATATTTATAGACGGATCAAAAGAGTAGGACTGTGAAAAGTTGATGTAGGAATATCGGGGCAGGGAGAAGGTGCGGGTTCGGCGTGCGGCGCATTGTCAGCCACTGAAAGCCGCAGAGTGAGGCTTGTGCGCATGTTCTAATAATAGGAGCACTCTTCGATATTCCACTGTGCCTGTTTCTAGCTGCTAAACCATCGACGTTGTGTACACATTCACAAGTGCTACAGCTGGAACTACTGTTGATTGAAAGGGTTGAATTGAATTGAATTGGTATAATTGGAAATCAAATTTATACTATAATGTGGGAGGTCAATGTAATTGACTCAATTGAGAGATTATTTAATTATTTAATGATACTTCCATGGGTATTTGATAAAATTTGATATAGCTGGTTTTGAAATTGGATTCAATCAATCATCAAATCATCGAATCAAATCAATTGAATTAAGTGCCCATAAAATTCAAAATCAAATCAAATTGAATCAAATTTATATCAAAAAATCCGAAAAATTATTAAAAATTATAACAGCGTGGGTGAAATGATTTGAATTGATCAAAAATGTGATTGCAATTATACCTAATTGGGAATTACATGGCTGTACAAAGTTTATTAAAACACCCACGGAGATTCATTTCTACAGTGATTTGAAATTTAGAAACATCAACTACAATTGTGTAATACAATTAATACAATTAAATGAAGTAATACAAGTAATCCAGTATCATTGCCGAGCAGGTATAGGGCAGCATTGTGAAAATTTACGAAAATTTATACAGTGTACTTGAATTTTTCAATTAGCTTGGTTGAACTTCTCAATGCCCGGAATTTTGTTAATTAAAATAGTATTTTTTTATTATGTATAGCTGGTTTTTGACTCTTTTCAAGTCTTTTGAGGGTTTACCAGGATGATGTCATTAATTGGAAATGGATTGGAATTTGGAAATGTTGAAGACTTGAAGTGAAGTACATTTGAATATTTAGATTTTCATGTTAAGTCATTCCTTTGATTACGGTAAATGCTATTTATAATTACAGCTAGACAGATAGTTGTTATACGTTGTTATAGCCCAGTTAATAGGAAATCATGCTGCGACTGGGACTGGATCGATCGATTTAATTCCCAAAACGGCAACAAACTGAGGGAAAGAGGGAAAGAGGGACCGGTTCATTTTTATTTTTATTTCCCGATTCCCGAGTTTCCGAATCTCCAGTGGTGTTTTATTTACTATCAATTATATGATTTATGATTTATGATTTATGATTTATATGATATCCACAATTGCTGATTGTATCACATATCACATCATACCACTACCACCACACACTTTATCACACTACAAGTTATCACTAGTTATTCAATCATTCAATGGCTAGCTTTACAACTCACTCTTCTTTACCGCTCATCCTCTGCCCGTTTTACGTTTTGCCCGTTTTAACCTTAACTTCTTTCTAATTTTAGGGCAGGCTTGATTTTTGAAGACTTATCACTTATATCATGCACTCCTCTTTTATGATTAATTAATTACCATCTATTAATAACAAAGGCGGTGGAGACAGGTAATTGATAAACTAATAACAGAATATCATTTTTAATCGTTTTCTCCATGATTCTCCAATTTCTCCATAATCACGAGTTGCCGAAATAAATACCGAACAAAGGTCTTGGTAATTATAACTTTTGCTTAATTATATGCATATTTTTGTCGTTAAATAATGCAACATATGTCACATACCCCTAATTCCATATAATAATTAAACTAATGTGATTATATTATAATATAACTGCCATTAACTGGTATACTAAAAATTCTAAAATACAATTAACGAAAAAAGTATAACTAATATTGGGACTTGTAAATTGTAATACGTACGTACAATATAGTACTGTAGTATAAACCTTTTCTTTTTAAAGATGTAGGAACCGGGTTTTGAAATAAAAGATGATTAATTTTATAACTAGTTAATTAAACTGATTATATAACATAGGATATACAATAATAATAATAATAAGTAATAAAAACATAAACAGAATTGTAAGAAGGGGATATAATAATAGTATAACAATTAAAACAATATCTTTTAATTAAACGAGAGAAAGAGAGAGATATAAGTTAAAATTGTAATAATAATAAAAAGGAAAATTAATAATATATAAACAGTGATAATATAATGATAATGGAAACAAAATTTAAAATGTAGGAAAAGTAACAACAACAAAACAACAGAACAAAACAACAGAACAACAAAACAATAAAACAAATTAAAAGCTAAAATTAAATTAAAAATCAAATTAAATTAAATTAAATTAATCAATAAACAACCATTTTTTCTAAAAGTTTAATATCTTCTTCAGATAATTTCCAATCTTTACCAATATTATCATGTTTAATTAAATAATCTTCATACATTTGTAATGCTTTTAATTCAATATTATCTAAATCTAAATATTCCTTTTGAATTGGTTTATCATCATCTAATATACTTGACCAAATATTAATACATGATCCTCCTGTATTTTCAATTTCTTTATGATCTTTTGGACATCTACATCTACACCCAGTTGAAATATTTGGATCTTCATTGAAAACTTTATCATAATTTAACCAATATTTTTCTTCTTTTTCATCATATGTCTTTCTATATGCATCACTTGATTGATATGTTAATTGATTTGGTGAATTTGATGGACAATGTCCAATTGTTGAATGTTTATATCCAATATCTCTAAAATAATGAATCTCTGATAAATTTAAAAACATCCCTGCAGCTAATGAATGAATTGGTGCATCACCCCATCTTTCTTCAATAAATCCTTTTGAATTTTCTAAAAATTCAAAATATTTTTGATATTCTATTGATAAAAATAAATTAGTTTTAGCAATTTCAAAATTTGACCAAAAATGACATAATGTAAATTCAGTTGATTCAAATTGATCTTTATTTGCTAAATTTAATCCTTTTTTATTTGAATGATCAATTAATTTATCAATTGAATAATCATCTAATTTATCAATATTTTCATTCTCATTTGATTTTATAAATTTTAATGCATTTAACATTGGTATACGATCTTGTAATTTTATCCAAAATTCATTTTTATTTCTAATTGATAAATAATGTTTAGAATTTTCACCTTTATAAAATTTTAAATCATCAATAAATAAATTCCATGAATCTGGTAAATTAATATTATTTTCTTTAATAAATGATTTAGTATATCTAAATAAATTTGGAACTGTATTAATTAATTCTTTAATAACAACTGTAAAACCATAACTTTTACCAGATTCTTCCATCTTTAAAAATGGATCATAAGTTAAATCACAATAAAATTCAACATCTGGTTCAACTCTCCAATACCAATCTAATTTTTGAACTAAAGGATGTTGAAAGAAATAACCAGAATAAAATCTACACATTTTATGATATGAAGCTAAATTTCCATACATAATTTCTCTATCACCTTGTGATTCAATTGCTTCATTAAAATAAATTGGATTTTTTTCTTCTTCTGGGAAATTCCATCTTTTTGCAGGTATGACACCAAATTCAACATTACCACTTGAAATCTTTGATACTTTTTCTTTAAATTCAATTGTAAATTGTTCATTATTTAAAAAAATCCAAGGATAATTAAACCATTGATTAAAATGTCTTTCTAATGATTTCATTGAATTAACAACACCTTCAATTTCTGAATTTCTAGCTAATACAACAAATGCTGCATTAGCTCTTTCCTTTTGCATTTCTAATGAAACATCAGAACAACCAGATTTAAAAACTGAATCTAATTGATTATTTATTGGTCTTTTTGACATTGGATATAATTTTAAATTTGAATCTAAGTATTTCTCATTATAATTTAATTCATTAAATTTAATTAAATTGATTGGTTTATCCCTTAATAAATATTTAATTAATAAAAAAATTGATAATATTAAAATTATTAATAATAACCATATTCTAATTGTTATTCTTTTATAAATTTTTAATTTATGATTTAATAAAGTTTTTAAACTATGGAATATATATGTTATTGATACATTATTGTTGGGCCTAAACCTGAAATTAAGAAGTTTCATAGTTGTGTTTTGTACTATTTATTATAAAGAAGGAAATTATTGTTGTTATCAGTGTTTTTGTAAATAAAGCAAAATATCAAATAAAAAAAAAAATCTCACAAAGAACGAAATTTTGTTAAGAAAAACGCCTTAACTATGGGAGAAATAGTAGATTTAACAGCAACAACTACCAGATGATACTAATAGCAAGACGGTTCTACAGTGTGAAGTCACTTCATCCAAGACTGACCAGAAACCAACTCCAGTCCCTGCCGAAAAAAGCTCATTGGGTTTATTTACAGAAAGATTTGAATCTAAAAGTTAAACAGACTAATCAAGAATTGGATTTTTTCTTTAGAAAACCTGCTAAATTGGCAAGGTTCACAGATGATTATTATACGGTTAGTTATGAAGCATTACAGTATTGGGAGAAATTACAAGATGAACAGAAAATATATCATACCGTTAATTATACTCCACCATTAGTTAATAATAGTAAAAATTGGTTAGAGATTTTAAATTCAAATGAAATTATTCAAGATATTAATCAAATTTATAAGAAATATTCATCTTATGGTATTCTTAGGTCATTACCGAAGACATTTAATGAATTATATATGAAAGAATTACTATTATATTATGAATTATTTAATAATAAGAAGAAGAATGATTCAAGTGAGATTAATGAACAATTCATTAATGAAATTAGATCATTTATAGTATCGAATGAGATGTCTAATTATGGTAGGACATTACAAGAAAGAAGTATAGATGATGATAATGAATTAATCAAATTAAATGAATTAAATTCAAATATATTAATAAATGATAATGAATCAATAATGAAGATTGATATTATTGATAATAATAATGATAAATTAATTGATTCAATAATGAAATTAATTAACGAAGATAAAAGATTAACACCATTTGAAACACATTATTTAATAATTAATCAAAATGATTTAAATGAATCAATAAATTATTTAAATAAATATAATAAATTATTAGATTTTAATTCAAGTTTATTTAATAAATTAATTGAATTATATTCTAAAGATTATAAAATTATATTAAATGAAATGAATAAATATCAATTAAAACCAGATTATCATACTATTTTATTATTAATTGAATTAATTAATAATGAAATTGAATTTAATAATTTAATTTATTTATTAACAAATGATATTCAAATTATAATTGATTCAATTATAATTGAGAAATTAATTCATAAATTTATTAAATTTAATAATAATAAATCTAATAATAATCATTCAATTAATTTATTATGTATTACAATATTATCATCATTAGAAACTAATTTATCATATTCAGAATGTAGTAAATTAGATAATGAAACAAAAGGATTTACAACATTCAATAAAACTAATTATTATCTAGAATATTTTATTAAAAATAAAAAAAATGAAGATGATAAATGGAATGAATTTTTAAAATTAAAATGTGATTTTTCAACAAACAGTGATAAACTAATACTAAACCATCTTCTGCAATACCACTGCTTCCCCAACAAGCACTTCTTCCAGCACAGTCTCCAACCCACCCCAGCCATGATCAGTTCTCTGCTCCTCCAGTCCAACGCCAAACTCCCTGTTCTCAGGTTTCTCCACAGAGTGATTGAGCTCTTTTCGATGAATTAGTCCGAAACTGTGCGAGTTTTTTTTCTTTCTGTTTTTGTTGTTTTGGACCAATTACCACTGTTTTGGCCACTTTTACCACCACCTGTTCTTCTGCAACAACAACACCATGCTCAGGAAAAACCCTGCTAAGACACCAGTCAAGGAGCAGACCGGTGGAGGAGACTACTTCTCCCACCAAGACAACCAGTTCAGAGTCACTTCTGATGTGTTGCCTACTTTTGCCTTGGACAGCTGGATTGTTAATAGAAAACTGAACCATGCTTCAACTAACTACTGTTTGCCTACTTATAACGAAATTACGCCATTACAACAACAGCATCAACAACAACATCAACAGCAAGACGACGCTAATGCTAATACTCCTAACGACGATACCGCCGCAATTCAAGCTTTTAATGATTTAATCAATCCAAATGATAGAGTCATGAATAATTTAAATCAATTACCAAGAATAGAATCTTCAGTTCATGCTAATATCGTCCTAACTAGAGAATATCCTGAAATCAATCAACCATTGGTTAAAGAAAATCCATTAAGAGAATATCATCCTGGTGATGTTATAACTGGTTTATTATATGTTGAAAATAGATCGAATTTACCAATACCATTTTCAATGATTTTAGTTACTTTAGAAGGTACAATGACAATTCCATTTAATAATAATAAAAACCAAAAAGAAATTATGAAAAGATCTTTTTTAAAAATGATTGATTTTGGTGCTTGTTATCATTATGGTTATGTACCAACAACAAATGTTAAAACTCCTTTAAATATAACTTTTGATGATGTTGATCAATCTGAATATGGGTTTTCTGATTCAATGATTATCGAACCTGGTTCAAAACATAAAAAATTCTTTTATTTTAAATTACCTGAACGTTTATTAGATTCAAATTGTAATCATCAAATTTTATCTCATTTTGATAAATTACCTCCTTCTTTAGGTCTTGATACTAGTTCTTTCAATGGCGAAGGTAAAGATATTACTGTTAATGAATTATTAGGTTATGGTAGATGTTTATATCCTGGTTCTCCTGTTTTATTAAATGATCAAAGTGAACGTGATCAATCAATTTCTTATTCAATTCATGTCTCTGTTATTGGTAAAATTAATAAATTAAATTCTTCATTATTAACATCAAGTTTATTATTTAATAATAAAGAAAAAGATGAAAAAGATGAAGAACAAAGATATTGTATGTTGGAAGAAAAACAACATTTTATTAGATTTGCACCAGGTGAAGAAATTTCTTCACCTCCACCAATTGAATCTGATTTATTTAAATATCCTAAAACTTCAAAACAATTATCAAATTTAGAAAGATTAGCTCAAAATACAATTAAAAAATTAATTCAAACTAAACAATTAAAAAATATTGGTGTTAATGATGAAAAAGAGTTATTAGAATTAACAACTGATGCAATGGATTTAAATGATTATGATATAATTGATAATGGACAAATTAATAAAAAATTAACACAATTAAAATTAAATACAACAATATTAAGAAATGAAACAATAAAATCATCATCAAATAATGAAAATAATAATAATAATATTGATGATTTAAATGAAACTTCATGTGAAATTTCAATACCTTTAAAACAAAAAAAGAAAGCATTTTCATTTAGTTCATCAAATAAGAATTTACCTGAAGATTTAGGTTTATTACAAGTTTCAACAAAAATTAATAGAGATATTAAATTACCTTATTTAATTCCAACTGCACTGAAAAGAATTAGTGATAAACCTCCAACTTCAAGATCTGAAAGTTTTGATAATTCATCAGATGATAATAAATTAGTTCCAACTGCTTCACCTTCAGTTGAATTATATCCAGTTGAATCGATGCATAGTGTTATATCATCAAGTTCAGTGTTAAATGATTTAGATACTGTTTTAATTAAATCACAACCATTTTTAGATAAATTAAAGTTAGAATTAATATTTAGACCATCAAATAATTTAATTAAACCACCTGAAATTCAATTAATTAAACCTATGTTAAGATCAATTACAATTTCTTCATCATATCAAATACCAATTACATTCGATGAATTTTGTTTTATTAAAAATAATGAATCATCATCTGATTCATTAAATGATTTAAGTTCAATTAAACATAAATTTCAACAATATTTAACTAAAATTAAAGATTTATCAAAAGAAAGTGGCAGAGGTATGGATAGACAATTATTTTATGATTTATTATCAATTACAAATTTAAATAAAATTGAAAAAAATTTAAATATTTTCAAATCACAACAATCACAACAACTTCATTGGAAATCATTTAAATCAAATGATGATAAAATTATTTATAAAACTGAATTAAATTTAAATTTAATTTTAGATAAATTAAATTCAAAAACTTTAACAATTTTACCAAATTTTGAATCATGCCATTTTACAAGAAGATATTATTTAGATATTTCATTTAGTTTTAAAAAAACTTCAACTGGTGGTGTTTCATTAAGTATACCTGTTAATGTTGGTCAATATATTCAATCAACAGTTCATAATCCTGAATCAACTTAGAGACATTTTTTTTATAGATTTATTTTTATTTTTATTTCTTTCCTTTATAGTTATTACTTTTTTTACTCTACTATTATTACTATTACTTGAATAAATTTACTTTTACTTTTCTAGTACGCACCGTAGGAAGTTTAGGGCCGAGCTTTAAACCCGAGGAAATTATTACAGTCTAAGAAGAAATAGTATCAGGCATGCTTGAGTACTGAATTTACTGATGTTGTAGACTGAAGTTGTACAACGCGTTTCTAAAGTTTTCTAAATAAGCAGTTTATTTCATGTTATAAGAAATACGGAGAAATTCTACTACTACATAAATTAAGAATAATAATTAAACAAAATAAATAAATATAAATAAACTAATCTGCTTCAGATTTATTAGAAATAGTTCTAAACAAACCTGGTGTAACACCACCACCAATTTCACTTGCCCAACCTTTTGCTTTTTCAAAACCATTTTGACCATATTGATAATCCATAAATGCTTTATAAATTCTTTCCTTTGATGTTTCAACAAATGGACCATGCTGAACAATTGGCTGATCTAATGCTTTACCTGCAATTATAACAAAATCAGTAACTTTTGAATCATTTGGAACATTACCAGTTATAAATTCACCATCTCTTTTAAAAAATGCATTATTAAATTCTGGTATAATTTTATTATTAATATTTAATTTCCCATTTAATATATATAAAAATGCATTAAAATCATTTGGTATCTCTTGTTTAAATTCACCACCTGGTTGAACTGTATAATGATAATAAACCATTGGTGTATATGCTAAATCTTGAACTGATTTAATACCATATGATTCACCACTAATAACTTTAACTTGAACTTTATCATTTGGTTTAGCAATTGGAACTTCTTTAGCTTTTAAATCTCTATATCTTGGTTCACATTCTTTTAAATTAGATGGTAAATCAACCCATAATTGCATACCTTCAACATTTGTACCATCATCAGTATATGGCATTTCACTATGAACAATACCTTTACCTGCAGTCATAAATTGTAAATCTCCTGGATATAAAATACCTTGATTACCAGTGAAATCTTCATGTAACATTTGTCCTTTCATCATTAATGTAACAGTTTCTTGACCTCTATGTGGATGATCTGGAAATCCAGCTTTTGGATTAACATTAAAATGATCTAACATTAAAAATGGTGTAAAATTTCTCATTGTCATTGTACCAATAGATCTTCTAACTTTTGCTCCAACACCTTCAGCTTGTTCCGTTGCATATTGAGTTTTTAGAATGGTTCTTGCTGACATTTTAAATTGATTATATAATAGTTTAGTTAAATGAATTTTGTGTATAATAAATAATAATAAATAATGAGAATAATAAAAAAAAAGACGACTTTTTGATTTAACTGGGATTAAGGAATCAATTTATAGTTAACCTTTAGTCAGCTAAACTAGAAAAAAAAGACCCATTTTCAAGTTGAATTTTTTTCTTGATTATCAATCAGTTTCTGATTATTCAAACACAGTCATTTTTACTAAAAATTGACTAATATGTGGCGGGTGAGTGTGTGGCACAGCACGGTACGGTTTCTACAACCAGAGTTCATAATTCGGACTCTGTAGCCTGTAGAAGAAAGTTCAAGAAACTATCAATTGTCTTCTTGGATAACTAGAGTATCTATAAAATAACAAAGTACTGTATATATAAATCAACAATTTATAATTTGGATTGATGATAATTCTCAATAGCATCATAATCAGCAACAATAATAGAATTTTTATGATCTTTTAAGAAAGTTGAAGGTATTTTAGATGTTTGTTTTTCAGTTAATGTTTTATTTAAGGCCCAACTTTTATTTTTACCAAAGACAACAATTATAACTTCAAGTGAATTATCTAATACAGTTGAAATACCAACACTTAAAGCATTTTTTGGAACTTTATTTAAATCATTATCAAAAAATCTACAATTAGCTTGAATTGTAGATTCAACTAATTGAATTCTTCTAGTTTTTGAATTTCTTAAAGAACCAGTTTCATTAAATGCAATATGACCTTCAGGACCTAACCCACCTAAAAATATATGAATTTTACCATAAGATTTAATTTTTTTTTCATAATTTAAACATTCTAATTCCCAATTATCAGCTAAACCATTTAAAATATTAATATTTTCAGGTTTAAAATTAACATGATTAAAAAAATTATCATACATAAAATAATGATAAGATTGTTCATTATTTGGTGAAATTTTATAATATTCATCCATATTAAAACTAACAACATTTGAGAAATCTAATTTACCATTTTTATAATGTTCAATTAATCTTTTATAAACTTTTAAAGGTGATGAACCTGTTGGTAATCCTAATACAAATGGTTTTTCAGGAGTTGGATTAAATTTATTTATTGAATTAGCAATGTGGTCGGCTACAGCATTTGAAGCTTCAGTTGAAGATTGATAGAGTTCGAGTTTCCTTCATAAAAACATAGAGTTAGTATAACCAAATTAGAGCATGTTGTTAGAATATAGATTTCAATACATACATTTTGATGAAGAAAAGAGAATTGTGTGTCTTCCATCGTTTTCATCTCAAAATCAAATGATTAAATTTGTGTAAATTCTTGTTATCTCAAGTTGCAACAATGTCGCAATGCGCCGCACATGTAACATTGATCAGTATCCGGGCCGGGTTGTATCCGGGCGGTACGAATTCGTTGGATTCGTGTATTGCACAATCCGGTCTTTTCAATTCTCCATTCTCAATGAGATAAGTTAGATAACTCAGGGTCAACTCCATATGTATAGAAAAGTTAAACCACTCAAAAACAACAACACCATGTCAATATGCCTCCAAAGTACGTCTCATTGGTAATCTTATCACACGAACATCTACTAACTTCTTTTTTAGTACAACTTTTGTTCAATTAACTTCAAAACTAACTATACCAATTAGAGTATTTATAAATAGAAAAGAAATTTCAAAAAATATATTAGAAACTTCAATTATAACAAATAATAATAAAATAAAATTAAAATTATCAAAAGTTTATAGAATTAAATTATCAAATAATGATTTAAATAATTTAATTAATGATATAAAACCAAATTTATTAAAAATTTTATATGAATTTACAATAGATGAAATAAAATCAATTAATCAATCAGATGATGATAAAGATGATTTAATGAAATTAACTTTATCTACTTCAAATTGGAAATGTTATTTGTTAATTACTTTAGATGATTTAAAATTAATTAAATCATGTATTTCTAATAATAATACTTTATTATTAGATGATTATTATAATAAAAAATCAATGAATTATTCAACTTTATTAGAAACTGAATTAATTTATTCAAAAAAAAATAATATTAAATCAAAAGAAGGTAGTTCATCTGATAAACCACTAATACTAAATAATGATGAACAAGAACTTATAAGTGATAATGATGATGATTTCAATGAACAATTAGAACAATTTAATGAAAATGATAAGAAAAAGTTCAAATTAAAATATAGAAGAAGACGAATTTTAAATATTCCATTAAATATTCATGTTTATTCTAAATTATTCTGACTTTTTATTTATACGCTAATACTTTAATACTATGATTAATAGTAATTAATTGATACAAAGATAATATTATAAAATAATTAATATACAATAAATAATAACTTTTAATAATAATATAATACAAAGAACCATGATTAATAAAGCAAATGTTGATACAACTAAAACAAAGTTAGAAAATAAAAAGTGTTGAAAATAAATAAATAAATATAATAAATCAATATCATGAAGGAGGATTTGAGGGAAAGAATCTTTTGAAATTTGCTTCAAAATCTTTTATAGCAGTCTCAACATCCAAATGATCAAATTTTGTAACATATTCATAATCTAAAACATGACTAATTTTATTTTTTTTATCATATAGGATATTTTTTGGTTTTAAATCATCATGTCT
>JAJLZM010000033.1:0-19047 GCA_030572235.1 Ambrosiozyma kamigamensis | reverse complement strand
AAAATGATACTTTAGTAACTTTAATAGTAAATGAATTAGGTGATCTTTTAAACCAAGTTGCCATATCACCCTGAAATGTTAAAGAGATACTTGTAAAGTAATCAGGAAGATAAATTTGTCTACTTAATCCAGTTATTAAATCTGTATAACTAAGATTTTCAGGAATATTAATATCAAGTAAATTTATTTTGATATTTAGCTCATCACAAAATTTAGTAACTTGTAAAAGATTTCTAGATCTGATCTTCCATGTATGATTTAAATAATGTAATTGAACATCTCTAAAATCTGAATCTGTATAACTAATTGTAGCTTGTTCAAATAATGATTTAAAAATACGTTTTGAATTATTTGAATGATTCAGCCAATCTGGAAAGTCTTTATCAGTGAAATCAACAAATAGAAAAGTACATTGATATATAAGATCAATTAATTCAATTGGAATATTTTCAACTATTTGTTTAAATTCAATTGGGAAATTATCAAGCACATCACTGGAATCACTGAAATCTTCATCTGAATCACCAAAGAGGCCAACTAACGACATGATTTCTATGCAATAATCTAGGAATATATCTATCTTATAAAGAAGTAGAATTGAATCAATTGATAAAACTAAAATCAATCAATCAAATATCAATTTGGGACTGGCATCCGGATGGCACGTGACAAATGTCTATAATTAGTAATGCCATAACCGGAAGCGGCTCAAAGCACGTTCCATCCGGAAATGGATAATATTATTCAATAATTAATACAATTAAATACACAAGATAGAAAGGTAAGAATAGCTTGAACCAAATACAAAACAAGTTCAAGTTGATAAATAATAGCAAATATTGATAAAATTGTAAAATTTTAAAGAATAATTAGCAAATCTTAAACTAGCGAAAAAACATTGAAAAGTCAATTTTAAAAAGCCAAAAAATCATTGAAATCAATTCTTCTTCAACTTTTAAATTTCCCATATTAAAAAAGTATGGATGATTAAAGAGAAAAGTATTTAACTATTCCCTGCTCGCAAAATCAGACTAATTTAACTAAAATTGAAGAATTTAAATATTGTGATATTTGTTGGATATTATTTTTCAGCAGTTATGTTAAAAAGAAAACATGAAATTGTTGACTCAAATCCTAAAATCAGATTCAAATACATGCCATTTAAAAATAATGAGTCATTTTTGCATCACAAACAAAATCCAATAAATGATGGTGATATTGAACAAATTTGAACTTATTGGAAAAAATAGACAAATACGGAGACGAAGACTATAGTAATTTTAACTTCAAATCATTTAATATAAGTGCAAATATATTAATTGGTAACATGGAACTTTAAAAAAATTAAACTAATTTCCACAAATAAATTAAGTTCTAACAAATTAAGAAGCAAAACAGTTCAAAATATATTGGATTTTTAATTTGAACAAGTAATTCTTTTTCTTTAAGCTGAATATTGTTTTTCTATTTCCTTAGATGGTTCAGATATATTGATTTGCATCATAGAATTTAAGGATTTGAGATATGGAATGCTGGTAACCTAAAACCGTCATATTGTAATACCTCTAACTTTGTGGGTAACAGTATAAGCTATCTAACAGCATCAACTAGCTGTGATCGATGTAGTTGTCATATTTAAATGCTGTGAACAGTTATTTCCATAAGAAAGAAGTTGTTGTTGTTGTTCTTGTAACCCTTAAAAACAATTTTCGCCAAAAATGAAAAAAAGTCGTGCGCACGCCAAAACAAATTTTCAAAAAAAAAAAAAAAATCAACAAAAATTCCTATTTTTTTAACACTTTTTTTTCTTCCCTTTTTCTTTACGTTTTAAAAACTCATGGTTAAAGAATCATCTCTTCGAGGATTTCAAAATGGAAGAATTAATACTCTTCAATAACTTATTCTTAGGGAAAGTCTCCGGCTCAATTTTAATTTTACATTTCAGGCGGAAACGCACAGGTGTGATAAATTACAATCCATCCAAATAACAATTTAAATTTCTTTTCAAAATTGTATCATATCTTTTGAGTTAATTTTGGAAGAGGTTAATTGATTAGAAGATATTGAATTGATTGATTTAATGTTGATTTTATCTTGATTGTGTTTGCTTTGTTCATCCTGAACCTTGTCCTTTTTGGGAGAAGTTTAAATACAATTAATCGATATAATTTAATATTTTATTAATTTAATTTGATTTCTTTGCTTGACTCATTAATTAAACCATTATTAACTTGATTGATTGTCAGTTTTAAAGTTATTTTAACTGTTGTTTTTTACTCAAGAAACTTGTTTTCTTTGATATTTACAGGATCTTTTATATCTTGTTAGTTTAATTCAGCATTAGATTTCATTTAGTGATCTAAACCATAGTTATGATGATTGTCAATTCTGTTGATAACCCAATGGAGCTCACTCTTACAAACCATGAGTTTCTTTAACGTCTTTTTTTTATTATTTTTAGAGTCTGTTTCAATATTAGTGAAATTGCATTGTCATAGGTGCCAGACTATTGAAAATTCAGTTTTATTTAGTTGAATAAATTGATGTTTTCTTCTTCTTTTGATGGTGATTATTATGATGAGATAGTTTAAATAGAGTCAAGCTCGGAGTTACCTTAGATAAGTAACGTGGACGATAAATTTAAACATTAAACAAATATATCTGATTTAATTACATTAAAAGAAGAAGAATTGTAATAATAGTAATAATAGCTAATTAAATTAAATTAAAACACGAGCAAAATATAACAAGAAATAAAACAAAAAGAATAAAGTAAAACAAATAAATAAAAATAATAATAATAATAGTAATAAAAATAAGTAATCTAATATACAGTTATAAATAAAGAAAAGATAAATATAATTTAATTAATTAATTAATTCATTGATTCCAATGATCAGTTAATGAACTATCATCTGGATCATGACTCATTAATTCTAAGAAATATAATAATAAAACTGAAAATATATTAATCCAATTCCAAAATTGATATGGATGTAAATTATTATTAATTTTATTATTTGGTGGTGATTTTGTAATTTTTAAAATTAACCAATTCCAAAATTGATTTTGATTATCAAATTCATCATTATATTGAATCATTAAATTTGTATAAACTGTTATTATAATACATGGTGAATATAAATAAATTAATTGAATTATAAAATTTGAATCTTTTTTTTGTTTATTTTTTGGATTTAAAATTGGTATAATTTTTGTTGCTGCAAAAAAAACAGAAATTCTATAAGCTAATTGAATTAAAATTGAAAATGTTAAATTCATTATGGAAATTTTTAAAAATTCCCATAATGATTCAAATGATTTTGAAAAATTTTCCATTATAAATTCAATTATAATTAATTTAATTGTAATTAAAATTGAATATAAATTTTCAAATTGTTTATTTTTAAAATAACTTGTATCAATATTATCAAATACTTTTGTCTTATCAAATAAATCATTTAAATTTTTAATTGAATTTTGTTGTGAATCAATTTTTTTGAATTCATTCATTATAAATTTAATTAAATATTGAAAATTTTGTTCACTTAATTCAGGAAATAATTCATAACAACATTTTAATATATATGCAACCATTAATGAACATTCTAAAGTTGATGATGCTTTACCTGTATAAATACCAAATATTATTATAATAATTGTACAAGTAAATGCAGAACCCATTAATGAAGAAGTAATTAAACCAATTGAATTCATATCTAATGGTGAAACATAAATTTTAATGAAAAAATAACAACATGTAGCTAATATAAATGAAGAAGTAATTAAATTAATAATTGACCAAGTATCAGATCTATATTTAATTAAATATTTTGAAATTTGTCCAATTGCTTGAATTGATAATAAAGAACAAAAACCTTCTAATATTGTAAATAATGGAGTTGAATTAATTAAAAATAATTTCCAATATTGTATAATATAATTCCACCAAATTGATTTAAATAAAGTATCATTATTATTTAATTTAATTGAATTATCTGTAAAAATTGTTAAAAAAATTGATAAAATCGATGGTAATAATAAATGTTGTAAATAAAATAAAAATGTTGAAATAAATTTATGATATTTTAATATTCTTAATGTTATTGTAATAAAATAAATGATTAATATTGTTATTGAATATGATAAACCACAATTTAAACCACCAATTTCAAAACTTAAAGGAATTGTTAAAATGATATATATTAAATAAAGTGAAGCTAATAAGATTCTGATTGTTTCCAGGATTGTTTTCCAGACACTGATGCTGTTCTGATGTTGTATCTTCTTCATAATTTGGCGTGATTTGTTGTTTTTAGTTCATTTGTTGGTAAGAAAAAGAAGTTATTTACAGCAATTTTTATTGTTTTTTTTTTTTTTGATTTGAAACACGAGACAAAAAAAAAAAAAAAAAAAAAAAAAAAAAAAAAATTAAAAAAAAATTAAAAAAAAAATTATAAAAAAATTATAAGGAAAATACTGTTTTTTTAGTGTAATTATATAAGTCAATTATGAAGAGAACCAGTTCAGTGACAGGCGGTGGTGGTTATAAGAAGAAGAAGACTAAGTTTGGTAGAAAAGAATTAAGAAAAATTACAAGAACAAGTAGAAAACCCAATGAAAAAACAGAAGAAATCAGTGAAAATGAATCAAATAATGAAAATGATGAAAATGATAGTGATTTAGATGAATTAGATAGAGATAATGATACCAAAGATGATTCAAGTAAATTGGCTTATAATGCTTTAGTTACGATTTTAAAACATGAACATCCAAAAAAGAAATTGAGTAAGAAAGTTGAAGAAATTAATGAAAAGGAAGAAGAGTTAGAAGAAGTTAATGAAGTTGAATCAGAAGAAGAAGAAATTGTTATTGATGATGTTGAAATGTCTAATAATGATCCATTAAATTTACATTATCAAGATGAATCAAATATTGAAAAAGTTATTGAAAAATATAATAAAGAAAAGCCAAAATTAAAAGTAATTAATAGAGAAAAATATGATAAAGAGAATTATTTATCAATTGAATATAATCATCAATTAAATGAAACAACTGTTAATAATAATAAATCATTAGATATTAATTCATATAATTTAAAATTTAAAATTTTAAAAAAATTTCAAGAATTAAAACCAGAATCAAAATTAGATTTAAATTTAATTAATTCATTATTAAATTATCAAAATATTAATTTTCAATATTTTAATTTAAATAAAAGTTTTAAAAACAATTATCAAAGTTATTATTTATTACATATAATTAATCATTTAGTTAAATCTAAAGAATTAATTAAATATAATAATAAAAAATTAAAATCAAATTCAAATTTAGAAATTAGAGATCAAGGATATAGTAAACCTAAAGTACTTATCATATTACCAAATAGAAATTCATGTTGGGAATTAATTAATAAATTAAATAAAATTATTAATTTTAAACAAATTGATAATTTTAAAAAATTTAAAGAAGAATTTTATTCACCAATTAATGAAACATTAAAAAATTCAAGTAAGACAAATGAATTTAAAGAACGATTTAAAGGTAATTCAAATGATTTATTTAATTTAGGTGTTAATATTAATTCTAGTTTAACAACAATGAAATTATTTACAAATTATTATAAATCAGATATTATAATATCATCTATATTAGGATTAAAATTATTAATTGAAAAAGATAAAGTTAAATTTAAACAAGGTAATTTTTTATCATCAATTGAAATGTTAATATTTGATAAGACTGAATATTCATTAATGTCATCAAATTGGTTAAATTTAATTGATATATTAAAAAATTATTTAAATAAATCACCATTAAAATTAAATGAAAAAATTGATTTTTCAAGAATTAGAATGTATTCAATTAATGATTTTAATTCATTTATGATGCAAACTATGGTTTTTAGTAAATATTCAACACCAGAATTTAATAATTTAACAAATAATTATAGTTTAAATTTATTAAATGGAGTTAAAATGTTTAAACCAATTATTAATAATGAAAATAGTTTATTAATGAAATTTAAATTAAATTTATTTAAATTAGGTATAATTGATAATAAATTAAATAAATTAAGACAAATATTTATTAGATTTAATAATGATAATAATGGAGATTTAATTAAATCAAATGATTTAAGATTTAATTTTTTTAAAAATATTATAATTCCACAAATTATAAATAAAATTTCATATAATTCAGGTATTTTAATATTTATTCCATCATATTTAGATTATCATCGAGTTTTTAATTATTTAAAAAAAGAAACTAGTTTATCAATTGATGGTATAAATGAATATTCAAAACAAAATGAATTAACTAGAATTTTATTTAATTTTAAAACAGGTAAAACTAAAATATTATTATATACAGAAAGATTACATTTTTTTAAACAATTGAATTTAAAAGGTATTAAGAATATAATATTTTATGATTTACCAAATGATTTAACAATTTATATTGAATTAATGAATCAATTAATTGATTATAAAATTAAATTAGATATGAATGAACAAGATGATGATGAAAGTTTTGATTTAAATTTATCAATGATTAGAATTATATTTGATAAATTGAATATAATGAAGTTAGAGAAATTAGTTGGATTAGAAATAGCTAATGAATTAATTAAATCAGATATTGAAATTAATGAATTATAAATAAATAAATTTTATATTTTATATATATATAATTGTAATTAATTAAGCAAATAATTGTTGTAAGCCAATAATAATACAACAGATACTGACATAAGGACTTAATCTTTCACCGATTCTTGCAAATTTCCAAAAGATACCAAATATACCATTTTTATTTTTATCTAGTAAAGTTGGCCATGATGAATGAATATAAGTTGAAGTACAGATTAGTAGTAAAAGCACCTGGAGAAGAGATGAAAAGTTGAAAAGAGCAGACTGGGAGGTGTTAGTACTGTGATTGGTGATGGTTGTTGTTATTGTGACATACCATAGTGTTGTTTTTGTGGTTTTCAGTGGCAAAACAGGAAAAAACAGGAAAAAGTTGTTTATAGAAAACACAAAAACATTTTTATTTCTCACCAAAGTATTTCTATTCCTAGTATTTTACTAGTATTTTCCTAGTATTTTGGTGTTTTTATTCCTACTTTTACTACTAAATAATCATATAATATATAATGGACGACGAACTGTTTGAATTCGACCAAGAAGCTGACGAAGATGAAAACAACTCCAGAATACTATCTGAACAACATGAAGTACAACTATCCAATACAATTCAACTAGACGATGAAGATTTATATGATAAATTTATACCTACAACACAGGATCAAATACAACAATACAAAAAACAACAGCAAGAAGAAGACGAACAGTATGATATACTATCAATCAATTTCAAATTTAAATTAAATGAATTTATACCACCTGAAAATTTTAGTATTGTTTGTAATCAAATTTATAGATCAAGTTTCCCAAGAATTGAAAATTTTACATATTTAAAAAAATTAAATTTAAAATCAATAATTTGTTTGATACCTGAAGAATATCCAAATGAAAATATTGAATTTAATTCATTAAATAAAATTAATTGTTTTCAAATTGGTTTATCAGGTAATAAAGAACCATTTGTTAAAATAAAACCAAATTTAGTTAATGAAGCATTAGAAATTATATTAAATCCTAAAAATCATCCAATATTAATTCATTGTAATAGAGGTAAACATAGAACTGGTTGTATTGTTGGATGTATTAGAAAATTACAAAATTGGTCTTTATCAATGATTTTTGATGAATATAGAAAATTTGCTTATCCAAAAGAAAGACATTTAGATCAACAATTCATTGAATTGTTTGATCATTTACAAATATATAATAAAGGTATTGAAAATGATTGGTTGCCGTTAAAATGGTAATAATATATATATTAATATAGAATCGTATACATTAAATTAAAGTTAATCATTTTAATGGAATTTGTGGTTCTTCTGTATCATTTCCAATAATACCAAAGAAATAACCACCATAAATAGTAGTATTAACTAATGCTAAACTTGATAAATATTTTGGATAAATTTTAAAATTTAATAAACTTTTACGTCCATTAATTAATAAATACATAAATGACCAAGCACTTGATAATCCAGCACCATTAATTGAATCATTATCAAATGTTAAAAATGAACCTAATAATGAAAATGAACCAAATAATAAAATACTTGGTGGTTTTGGATATGATAATGATGTTTTTGATGAATTTATTAATGGTGTTAAAAATAATGATGAACCAAATATTAATGATGGTATTGGTGATTTTGCATATGTTGTTAATTGATCGTTTATTGATGTTTCTTTGATTTCTTTAATTTCTGACATTATTGAATTGAATTGATTATTATAATAGTAATTGTTGTTTTATTAGTAGTTTTTTAATTGGTTCAAGTAGTTGAAATTGAATTGAAATTGCTGTACGTGCGGCTCGTCGGAATATGTCTGGATTGGGTAATCCACACGTGACATCGGAATTACGATAAGACCCCTTTAAATTCATTCTTTACCTTAATGGTTATCAACAAATCGATAAAATCAATTTGCTCAACAATTTACAAGTAATTTAATAGTAATATGATTCAATCATATGAAATAGATAAACAAATAAAGAGTTATATAAATGATATTCCTAACAAAGCATCATATAATAAAGAATCGATATAATAAACCATGCAGTTAACTGACAATAAAGTAAAGTAAAGTAATATTGTAAACCAAAACCAAAATAATTAATTATAATTGAATTAATATATCTTATTTCTTTTCAGTTGATTCATCATCTTTCTTACTACCACCACAGTTACATGTACCACAACAAGAATCAGGCATTTTTAATAATTTGAGTTGAATTGAATTGAATTTGAATTGATTGAATATTAGATTTCAAAATCTGTAGAAAGAAAGAGAAGAAGGCAAAAGAGTAAATTGTGTTTTATAAGTGGGAAATTGGCTGTATTTATACCCAATTTATTAAATTTTGATTTAAAACTGGGGTTAATTAGCACAGCCTTGGGCACGTGACATCAGAGGGTTGTGTGATTGCACGTGATAGCTTGCACGTGTGTGAGTCGATCGACGATCGCGATCGCGCGACCGACGCAGAATAATTAATTTAATTTAAAGAACAGCTCATTATTCATCATTAATTTGAGCTAGCTAGATGGGCAACACTTCTTCTTCTTAGAATTCAGTTCAATACGTTTAACTAATGATGTTAATAGATTGCAGAAATTCTCTAATTGCTTGATCACTATGACTTGATAAATGTTTATTTCTATATGCGGTATAGTGCAAAAACAGGTTGGTCATTGGAATGATGGAATGATGTTATATCTTCATGTCTGTTTAGTGTTTTTTGACATTTAAAACTTTTATTACAATTTACATAATCTATTTTTTGGTTTACCAATACAAGCTGTCCACTCCCCATTCTAGTTTCGGCGGTGATACCATTGATCAAAGATCCATTAGCATAACCATCAGCATCATCTAATAAACCTTCAGCAATACCATCCATTAATTCTTCGTTACCAATAACATAACCATTGGCATGATCCAATAAATCTTCATTTTCATTAGCATGAACCAATCATGATTACAAAGGAGACACCATATGATTAACTTAAATTGATAATTTTGATAATGATGATGAACTTAAATGGTAATTAACTAATAATTAATGATAATAAATGATTATTTTAATGATACTTGCAAATTAATTCAAATTTGGTATATTCAATAAAACTTAGAAAAGACTTATTAATAAAGATACAGATATATAATTACACATTTTAATTCACCAATAGAAGGACCAAACACTCATTCTAGTTTCGGCATTTCTTCTACATTATTTCTACCATAACCATTAGCATCATCTAATAGACCTTCAGCATTACCATTAATTAATTCATGATAATAAATAATTATTTTAATGATGATTATGATGTTAATTAATTATAAATAATAATTCAATGATTTGAATTAAATGAATTAGCAAAGAGTTATGATACATAATTACACATTTTAATTTACCAATACAACGACCAAACTTCCATTTTAGTTTCTGGGTTGGTATTACTGTTGACATTTTTCTATCATTGATCAAAGATCTATTACTATAACCATAAACCAAATTTTCATTTGCATTTTGATCAACTAAATTTCCATTTACAAAATCATTATGACCTACAAATTGCTACAATCATTACAACAATATTCAAACAACTATTATATTTGAATATTTATTTGTATATGAATTACCTTTATATTTCTATCTATTTGCTTTAACTTTTAAAAAATTAAAATAAATTTTTTTATTCATAAAAGTATTTCAAATTTTAAAAACTATGTAAAAAAAATTAAAAGATATGTAGAAAAAAAAATAATACGTAGGTATTTAACTAATTAATGGGAAAGTATTTAAAATATTGTGTAAAAACATCAGTAACACTTTTTTCAATTGGAATAAATTTATATCCATTAGCTTTAGAAACAACATCATCAATATTATATTTAGAACATTCAATTAATTTAGTTGAAGTTGGATCACCTTTAGCAATTTTACCATTTAATTCTGGAAAATCTTTATTTAATTGATCAAGTATACCTTGTGTAATTATTGGACTAGAAACAATGAATTGTCTTTGTTCAGCTAATAATTCATTTTCTAATGGTAAAACATGAAAAGCAGCAACATCTCTAACATCAACAGCAAGAACAGATTTAATATCTAAAGCAGTAGTTAAAGCTGGATCAATTTTTAAAGTAGCTAATAAAAAAGCATTAGAAGTATTTAAAATTGGAGTAACTGAAAATTCAAATAATTGAGGACCTAAAACAAGTGGTGGATTAACAGTTGCTAATTTAAAATTAACATTATTTTCTTTAATAAAATTTCTAGCAGCTTTTTCAGCTTCAGTTTTAGATGAACAATAAGCTAAAACTTCGTCGTTTCTAGCTTCAGACCATTTAATTGGATTCCAAGTTGTTGATTTATGAATAACTGTATAACATTCTGGGTAAGGTTGAACAATTGCAGCAAATGAAGAAGTAATTACAACATTAGTAACTTGAGGTGCAAAAGTTTGAATACCTTTTAATATATTTAAAGTACCATTAACAGCAGGTTTTAAATAAGCATCTTCAGGTTCTTTATTTAAACCATATGAAAATGGTGAAGCAGTATGTAAAACAGCAGTAATTTCAGAATGATTTTGTAAAATTTCATCAAATGCATTATTAATTGAAATATCAGGAACAATTTCATAAATTAAATTACAATTTGGATATTTTTCATTAAATGCATTTAAAAATGGTTGATATTTTAATTCTGATCTAGCTGTAGCTATAACATTATAACCTTTTGATAATAATTGATCAACAACGTATAATGCAATGAAACCTGTTCCACCTGAAACTAAAACTGTTCTTTTTGAAGACATAGTAATAATTAATTAATTGAGTTTATGGAATCAGTAAAGATAGAATATGATATATATTTAGTTGGGAATATTGCCATATTTATAATATTTTAAATAACTTGAAAATCATGAATTAAAGGGGTAAAATCATATTAATTAATTTAATTAGACTTTTGTAGTAGGGGATAAAAGCCTAAATAAGATGGTTTCTTGGGTATTCCATATATGAAGTTGCAGGATGTGATATTAATAATCAATATGGTGACTTAGTAGATGATTTACTACTAAATTACTAGTAATTCTAAAATCATTTGAATTTATTTTGAACGCGTCGATCGACGGACGAGCGACGCAAAACATTTTTTTTTTTTGAACAACAAATTGTTGAAGTCGGTGGCAAAAGACAACGTACAACTCTCTTCATGAAGTCTCATTAAAAGCACCAACATTAACATTGAAAGCACCATTTTAGTGTTGGTGCTGTTTCATATGCTATACTCTTAGCTGTATCACCAACAGCAGGGTGGTATAAAAATACTTTCACATTACTATTACTCCATGGGAAGTTAATAGTTTACATCATAGTTTTGACTATCATCCATTGAATTGTCTCTCAGAATTTTGATAATTATACAACAATAACTCATCATTTTCATAAATAGTTACATCAACTCATGGGTGCCCTAGAATTAGAAGTATTTCTTAATATACATGACCAATAAAATATCTTCAAGCAGACCACAATTGAACATATCATCAATGAAAAACAATAATACAAATAAATACAAATAAATACAAATAAATACAAATAAATACAAATATACAAATAAATACAAATAAATACAACTAATAGCAATACTTTTTACAAATTGGAAGTTTCAATGATTGAAAATATAATATTTCAAAAATTATTTTTAACATATTCAATATGAATAGTTTCAATGCAGTCTTTCTTATTTGGTTTACATTTTGAATTAACTTCCATGATTTCACCATTTCTTTTCTAATGTCTTGCCCACTATTCTAATATTGTAATAACTACCAATAACTTGTCTCTGGGTTATTAATAAACGGAATATAATTTGTGTGTTCAATTTTGGGTGAAACTGAGTCTGCTGCCTTTTTAACATTTTCCAATTTACTATAACATTTGATAAATTCATTGATATCATTGTGATTATACTAGCAAAACCATTAACAAAATCATCATCTAAATTTGAGTTAACATGTGTTTGCTTTACAATGTTTGTCTTCAATTTTAATTTATTCGTGTTCCAATAGTGGTTCAACTGTCTTATAATCAGCAATATGCGTCTTCCCCAATAATTTTAAGTTAAAGTTATTAAAAATAAATCATATTAAGTTAAAGTTATTAAATTAAACTACAAAAAAAGCAAAGAAACAAAAGAACAAACAAAGCAAAATAACAAGCTATAAACTATACAGAAACTAAACATCTTCTGAATTATGACTAATATCAACTATCTTCCAGTCTTGATTATTATCATAGTGATTGACTTTAATAGTTATATCGAAGACAATCGACTTATAATCAGCAATATATGGTCCACTCTTTTTTATTGGAAGTTTAGCTAGAAACTAAATACATTAGAGATGGTAAACAACCTTAATACCAGGAGCAGATTCACCAACATTAACATCAGACTATTTTTCATTAACTTCAATAGCTAAAACATCAGGAACTGAAGAATCTTTTTCATTATTTTCAGGAGTTAAAACTTCAGGAGATGGAGCAGATTCATGATCACTAACAACAGACTCTTCTTCATTATCAGACTCTTCAAAATTATCTTCTTTATGTTCAGGAGTTAAAACTTCATTATCAGACTTTTCAAAATCATCGTCATCAGATGAATCATCTGCATCTTCTTCACACAATGCTATAACTTCTTCATAGGTTTTACATTCATCAAACGTTTTAAACACCTTTTTCTGTTTTTTTATGGGACGTTGAAGCAAAATTAAGGAATCATCATCCGAATGATCTGATTCAATACTTTGAATTGATCTTTTGTTGTTTACTTTTGGAGAGGATGGAACTGCTTTAATAGAATTTAAAACTTTGAATGCTAGAAAAGGATAATTAACACACTCATAATAACCTGGTAAATACTTAACAGGATCAACAAAATGCAACAATACATTAATGATAAGAATATCAACAAAGAAAAAGATAGTCGATCTAATTTGATCCTTGGAAACAAGTTGCCTATCTTTGTCATAAACACCTTTAAGCATTTCTAAAGAAAAAAGGAATTCTTTCTTCATCTTCAATTTCACGACAATTTTGAGCCCAATTCAAACATAAAAAAATTAGATTAAAAATATATTCACGTTTCAGACAAAAATCTAAAACTGCGTTTTTCGAATCAAATTGAACAATTCGTAAATCAAATTCGAAGTTATTTCTTTACCATCAGTTTCATGAGAACTTTGAATAGAATACAATATTAGATTCTTCAACTTCTTCTTACTCTTGTCAGCATGACTTTTGTTGGTATAGGCTGTTAAAGCACTATCAATCACTCCTCCTTGCTTCACCAAGTTATCAAAAACAGTTGTTCTTTATTTTTTGTTTACATCTTTTTGAGACTATTTAGCACCAATTTTCTCTTTTTGATCTAATATAATAATAAATTAGTTTTTTATTTACCAAGTACTTCTGCTTTCCTGTCTTGTAAGTTTCGATCCATGTTATTACCACTGTATTATTATCATACATTTAAACATTTAAACATTCAGTAAATTTTATTCAACTGGCTGTGTATTACGGACTCAAAAAATCACTAATATTATTAATACCCTTAACATATTTTAAAGTTAAATGATAAGAGCTAATAGTTTCAATGAAACGAAGAATACGTTTATTTAATGTGGAACTCTTAGTATTGATAGAAAGCAATGTTTTCACTTAATAAATAATTTCCTTTTAATGTTGCAATTAATTTTTTTATACCGTCTTTATCAAAAAGCAAATAATCAATTACCACTAAGCGAGTATAGATTTTTCGCTAAGTAGACAATTTGAAAAGGAATGTTCTTTTCTTATAAATCCATATATATATTCACTGGCATGCATATACTGGATTAGTTGTAATAACTAATTTAGGCTAGCCTCTCATTCTCATGATCATACTTCTCCAATTTTTCAATTTAAAAGTTTATTAGGTTCCTTTGATTTTTGATAATTTGAACTTCAACTCTTTACTAGAATTTTATCCATTACTTTTTCAAAGATGGCAAAAAAAAGGACTCCATTTCAAAAATATAAAAGAATTTTGTTAGCACTTCCAAAAGATTTAATGCTTAAAATTGTTGGTTTTACATTAGCTAGATTAAATTTAGAAATTCATCATGAATTATTTTTGAATTTTATGAAATTGGTTCCAGATAATGAATTATCAATTTATGTTGAATATGATGAACAATTTCCAATGATTGTTGTATATCGAGTTTATTCCAAGTTTCTTAGAGTTTTGGTACAAGATTTTATTTGGGATGAATTTGATGAATTATTAAATTCTTTACCTTTAAAAAAATTATCAATTGTTGATGGTGTTGCTGTTGGAAGATGGATTGGTTTAGTTCCAAGAGCTCAAAGTATTGAAATTGTTAATTTGAAATCAGTTCATCAATTTGGTTATGTTCCTTTAAATAAACTTAATTCACTAGCTAATCTTCAACTATCATATGATTCATTTAAAATTTTGATCAAAGACATTGATACTAAGTTTAAGAATGTTAAGAATATTTCACTTCATGTTAGAGATAAAGATGTTCATTATAGTTCTGAATTTTTAAATATTTTAGATTTGATTCCAGGTAAGAAAAGATTTGAAAAAGTTAAAGTTTTGTTTGAAATTAATCCAAATTTACTATTATTGTTTTCAACTAGAGATTTTTCAAAATATGATAACTTGGAATTAGTTTTTGATACAGTTACTGATAGACAAATGTTAGGTTCCTATCCTCAATTTAATTGTTTATTTGAAAAACTAAGTTTTGAAACTTTAAACTCACAATTAAGTAATTCAATTACATTACTTCCAAAATTCAAGAAACTACATGAAACGCTGTTAATGGTAGAGTCTCTATCTAATAAGAAATTTATTTCAAATTCATTGTCAGACTTATCTGTTTTTGTTGTTCAAGAAATATCAAACTGTGATTTTAGTAAATTGCCAAATTTATATCGTTTGTCCTTAACATCAGGGATTATTGATCTTGAATCTATTAGCTCAATTCCTGATTCATTATTCATATTAAAGTTAGATTGCTTGATTATCAAATCTAAATCCATTAAGAGATTAAAAATTCCTTCCAATATTCGGAAATTTGCTTTTTCATCAATGTCAGATCTTCATTTATTTGATATTTCAGACTGCTTTAATTTAACTGATATTGAATATAATGTTCAATTTATGGAAGAAAGTAATATAGATCATTCATTTTGGAGAACTATTCCTGTTAATATTAGAAAAATTGGTATTGATTTTATATCTCCATATTTATTTAATCCATCTTGTTCATTTACATTTGGATTTTCATTAAAAGATAATTTAAAATTTATTTCTGTTGATATTTCAAGTAATGGAACTCCAATTTATACTTATGTTAGTACTGGTAGAGTTGATTTAAGAAAAGTTGTTAAAAGAAAAGGTATCACAATTATAATTAATGATGTTTCTATTAATAATACTATTACAGCTACATCAGGTACTGTAACTTTCTTTGGTAAAAAAGATGAATTTAAAAAAATATTTAGATATACACCAGTTTTTGTAAAGAAAGTTTGTATTTCTAGTTAAATTTTATTTAAATAGTTTGAGTTCTTTTATTTTATTTTCTGTAATTGTTGTTCTTTATTGAATCATTTCGTCTTCTTTTTTATATTGTTCATGCCTTTATTTTTATTTAACTTACTGATAGTATATCCATTTATTGAAAAATTAAAAGTTATCAAATTTACGTAAAATTAAAAAGACGTATAAACAAAAAACAAAATTTTCTCGATCACTTGTTCAACAACAACAACTTTCTCTTAATTCACAATCATTAAATCCTGATCAAAGTCGTTCAACTCATATTAATTAGTTGATATAGTCAATAATACTATGATAATCCAATTGCCTGAATATGAATGATTTATTAAATTCCTATCTGATATAAGCTCAAATTATTACAGCTAGATTAAGAGAGATTATAATTACTTCTATGGATCCAATTCCACCAATTAAGTTACTATAATATACTGTCTAAACTTAAAGAATACATTATATTCACATTCCGAACTATCTACAATTATATTAAGATTACTTTTTTAAGTTGGTTATACTTCTCAGTCAGTCATTTTATAATAATTAACACTATTTCCAATCATCTTTCAAAGCCCAGTTTTAGAGTATTACACAATTATTAGTCAACTGAATAGAATGATTTAATGAATATATGCTTAACATTGGTTATGGAATTATAATTGAATAAATAAAGAAAAATTCTTAATTAAAGAAAATCAAATTAACTAACTAGGTGCACTAGATCACTATTTGAAAACAGTACTATAATTTAACTAATCCAATTATGCATGCCATAGAATGAATTAATACAACATTTTCCTTTTGCATTTTGTTTTAAATCACACTAGCTAAATATATTCATTGATTACTGGGATTCTTTACTCTTATATATTCCAATCACATGTTAGTTGTTTTATGATTTCATTTAAAATTAATCCAATCTCCAGGGTTTTCAGTTATTGAAGCACACCATGCTTTTTTTTTGTTTTCTAATACATTTGAAGAATATATGAATATGACCAAAAAGAAAACTCCTTTTCAGAAATATAAGAACCTTTTGAAATTGCTACCGCCTGAACTACAATTCACAATCATTGGTTTTACAATTGCAAGACTTAATCTTCAACTGTTTCATAGACAATTTATTGATATTTTAGAACAATTACCCAATAATCATATAAGTGTTCGAGCTAAATTCGATGATTCTCATGTTCCTAATTTCTTTTATATTATTAGATCATATTGTGTTGAAATTTGCTTTACCGATTCTTTATGGGACGAGTTTAAATATATGTTTAATAGACTTACAATTAAAAGATTAACAATTGATCTTGGTGTTCCAGTTGGTAAATGGTTTTCACTTATTAATAAAGCTGAAGAAATTAGTTTAGTTTGTACATATGGATCATTAGACACAATCAACTATGTTCCATTTTCTAAAGTTGTTTCAATTAAAGCAATTGATATTTCTTCAACTGGCTTCATTTATTTCTGTCGGTTACTTAATTCCCGTTTTAAAAATGTTAATGATTTATCAGTTGTTATTACAGAACCAATTGGTTTAATTTTATAAGATTAATTGCAGGAAATTCTAGATTCAAAGAAGTTATTGTTTTTATGGAATTCAAACCAAAATGTTTCTCTTCTTCTTCAATAAAAGAAATGTTAAAGTACAATAATTTAAGAATCCAGTTTACTCACATAATGGAATCCCAACTTAACTCAACTGATATTAAACATTTGAAGGATGTCAATGTTGGAGGTTTTGTAAGTTTCAATGCTAATTGTACTCCTATTTTATCCAAATTTTCAATGCTCAGGGAATTTCTATTTTTTTCAGAAACCCCAGTTATCAAAAATTTTAAAATAGTTAATGATTCTTTAAAATTATTTGGAATTATAACTCCTTTAACTATCTCCAAGTGTGACTTCAGTGGCTTAACTAGAGTATTGTCTTTTAGGATTAATTGCACTAACGTTGATATTGATTCCTTGTCTTCAATTCCTGACTCTGTTAGAAACTTTACTTTAGAAGCTGTTAATATTTCTCCTAAAACATCAATGAAAGTGAAATTACCTTCTAATCTTTATGATTTTGCTCTTGTTTCCAACAAGGTTTTAAATAATTTAGATCTTTCAAGTTGTTACAATATTTTTAACATTACTCAGACTATAGATATTGGAAAATTTAATTCATGTCTTGTCAGCAATTCATTTTGGTCTTCAGCTCCTTCTGATACTCGTTCAATTGCTCTTAGTTTGATATCTAAAAATGGTATAGATGGCTTGAAAACATATGTAATTTCATTATCACCAAATTTGAAATATTCATCACTTAATATCGAAGGAAATGATTTTCCATTATTTACACATATTACAACTGGAAATTCAATTAATGAATGTAGATCCAATTTAAAGAGAGATTCATTGAATGTTATTGTTACTGGTTGCTGTAATACCAATACTGTTACTCCATTATCTGGTAATTATATGTTTTATGGTGAACAATCAGAATATAAGAAGATAGTTAAAAATGTTCCTGATAATGTTAGTGGAAAATGGATTGGATATTAGTTTTTTAGGTATTTTTTTTTTTTTGAATTATTTAAGTTTGTCTTTATTTTTTTCATCCTATTACATGTCTAAGAGTTGATTACATGTTTCTATCGATTTACTAATTGTAATTGTAAAACTTAAGTTACTGGTAAAAGCTAAGCACCCGTGCACAGTCAAAATTATTTCCGTGATCACGTGCAATATTTCTAATCCCGATAAATTAAA
>JAJLZM010000032.1:0-19552 GCA_030572235.1 Ambrosiozyma kamigamensis | reverse complement strand
CACTCTTTCCTGCTCTTTAAATCGAATTCAACTTCTTAAGAGACAATAACACCATGAGTGAAATTTTCAACAGTACACAAATGGCTTCTATTCAAGCTCCTTCTTTTCTTCAAGTTACTTTAAATGTTTTCGCAACTCAACCTCAATTAAATTTTGTTGAAAAATTATGGGCTTCTTGGTATGCTTATATGCAAAATGATATTTTAGCAACTGGTTTATTATTCTTTTTAACTCATGAATTAATGTATTTTGGTAGATGTGCTCCTTGGTATATAGTTGATAAATTACCTTGGTTTAGAAAATATAAAATTCAACCTTCATATATTCCTTCTGATAAAGAACAATGGGAATGTTTAAAATCTGTTTTAAAATCTCATTTCTTAGTTGAAGCTTTACCAATTTGGACTTTCCATCCAATGTGTAAACAATTAGGTATTTCTGTTGCTGTTCCATTTCCTTCAATTCAAAAAATGTTATTACAATGGTGTATGTTTTTCATTTTAGAAGATACATGGCATTATTGGTTCCATAGATTATTCCATTATGGTATCTTTTATAAATATATTCATAAACAACATCATAGATATGCTGCTCCTTTTGGTTTAACTGCTGAATATGCTCATCCAATTGAAGTTATGTCTTTAGGTTTTGGTACTGTTGGTTTCCCAATTATTTGGGCTTATTTTACAGCTGATTTACATTTATTTACAATTACATGTTGGGTTGTTATGAGATTATTCCAAGCTGTTGATTCTCATTCTGGTTATGATTTCCCTTGGAGTTTAAATAAAGTTTTCCCAGTTTGGGCAGGTGCTGAACATCATGATTTACATCATCATTATTTTATTGGTAATTATGCTTCTTCATTTAGATGGTGGGATTATTGTTTAGATACTGAAGCTGGTCCTGAAGCTAAGAAGGAAAGAGAAGCTAGAAGAAAAGCTAAAGCTGAAAGAAAAGCTTTAAAAGCTGCTAAGAAAGTCAATTAATTATCATCATCCATTCATTAATCATTATTATTATTATTATTCATACATTTATTTAATTTAATTATACATTTTATTCATTATATTCACTTTTTATTTCATCCATATTCTCATTATTGTTTTTTTTATATCTATCTTTACTCCTCCTCTCGTGTTATTGTCTGTTTTTTTTATTATGTATATTCGGTTTGTTCTTCTTCTTCTTTTCTCTCTTTCTTTTTTTATTATGTTGCGTAATGACCTCCGTTTTCATCCACTTCTTAATATTATATAATATTGATCGATTAATATCAACAATTAATATAAATTGCTTTGAAAATTGTAAAATTTCAGTTTATACGATAACCAATTAGTTCAATAACGAGCGAATCGCAAAGAAATAAAAAAAAGTGGGTGGCAAAAAAAAGGGAACACTCTTTATATCACTTCTTCTTCTTAAAACAATCACAAATCACACCCAATTCTCAATGATTTATTACTTAAACATAATGATTTGATTACCTATATGTTATTGAACAATATATTGTTCTACAATCACGCTGTTTTGGAACTGTGTGCTAAAATCTAATGTTGTCACCCCACTCGGCTCTACGTTTGATGGGTTATACATGTTTGTACATTAATATAATTATTTGTCGTTTAACTTTGTTTCTAATATACTGGTCAAATTGATGTTAACATTCCATTGTCTCTTGAAAATTTAATTGTTGTTTGAATTGATAAATTCTGAATCAAAGTAATTATCATCTTTTCATATATCGTTAGCAGATTGGTTATCATTATCAGATTGGATTATTTTGTTAAAGTAATTGTTGCCCTTCTATTTTCATCTATGATATCAAATCCCAGGAATGGTGTTGAAGTTATAGCTTGGGAGTCTTCAATTTCTATTGGTAAATTGATGTTTCAATTTCATATTTTTTTCATGGATTGATGATTAACATTTTGTTTGAAAGCATTTTTCACGTACATTGTCTGTAATTGTGTTTTAGAAGTGTTTCAATTTAATTAGTGAATTTATATTGAACTTTTTTTAAGCATTTGGTATGTTATTTTATTTGTTTATTGTGATTTGATTCATTTTGATTTTCAATTTTTAAAGAATTAACAATTAAGATTACTTGAGTTTCATATTTTGTAACCAATTTAGATTTAAGTCATTTAACCAAGGAAAAATGGGTCTTAGTGTGTGAAAAGAAAAATCTTCTTTTTTGATTCCTAATTCTTTAAATTGTTTACTTTGTTTAATTATAACCAATTCCTTGAAATCATATAGATTTGATTTATTGTGCATAGCTTGAAATTAGAATATTTTGCTCACCATACATTTATTGTTTGGTATTAATGTGAATTTGGATTTGGAGTAGTGCAGTATGTTGTTATTTAATACAAAATTGATTTATTTTTATTTATTATGAATTACTAACATTAGATTATTTTAGTTATTTAAACCCAATAAGTATCAAACTATTTAACTATATGTGTGTGTATCCATGTGTCAATGAAATTGGGTGAAACCAAACTGGTAAAACATGCAATTAGATTTGAATAACATTGTACAAATTTGGGATTTGTTATGATTTGTTGAACTGTGGTGTAACTTATACTGGTTTTGATTGAACTGTGTTTTTGTTGATCATTGATTCATATTAATTAGATTTGGGTTTCAAATTGACTCATCATGAAGTGTAAGTATAGTTAAATCTCACAGGAATAAATATACTTATTTTTATTCATGTTTAAATTGTTTGTGAAACTTAAATCATTAAGATTATTTTCAATTTTGAATAGCTATGTACGTAATAATCATCTTCATTGATTTCTATTTTGGCTAGTTCTTTTAGAGAAATATTGATTGCTATAAAGCTTAAGTCTCTGTTCATATTACTTGTTTAGATCTCTCATTCTGATCTCATTATTGTTGAAAACAACGAATATGGAATTTATTATTTATAATAAGCTTGCTTATTTCATCGCTATATATATATTTTGCATATAATTTATAATATAATTATTTTAATATTTTATTCTTAATTGTATTAATTGTAAAAATCATTTAATTGGGTAATTCGATCGGGTTGTATCGACCTAACTTTTTGTTTGTTATAATGCATGTCATTTTCCTTTTCTCTGAGCTTGAAGCTAAAGTAGCTTTTTTTAGCTATTTCAGTATGGTGACTATATTACAGAAAATGGTTAGAAAGAAGTTAATTATTCAAAAATCAGATGATCGAGGCTATATTTGCTTTGAAAACAGTTAACCAATTAAGTTGAAATTTATTTTAAAGAACTTTTAAAACTCATTTTTGGAATTTTGTTGTAGTATAGCCGCTGTATCCAAACTCTTCATTCTACTTAACACTTTTCTGATATCTTAAATTCTTAATACAATTGAAAATACATTTATAAATATATTCTCTAGCCTGAAAGCAAGAGTAAATCAAAATCAAATTATAGAATGTTTTGGGACGTTGGGGTAAGGAAATCAAAAATTTGAGAACAACTTCTAAAAAACAAAGAGTAGAAAGAGGGATGAAAAAACCTTGACCAATGAAACTGTACAAACCAACAAAATCTTTTGAAAATAAATATATAAGATGATCAAAATCATCATATTAAACATATATACAACTTTTAAACCCAAGTTTAAGTATTAATTACGCTCAAACAAACAAATAATCAATTTTTGAAACATTTGATTTCCCACTAGAAGGTTCGAGTCGTGCGCAACTCAACTCTTATCAGCGGCAGATTACTAATACAGTAATTAAATGGGGACAACAAGAACCGCCTTTAATCACGGCAACTTGAATAAAGAAATTCATAATGTTGGGTTTGATTTGCAATTGGTTCACTTAGTGTGTACGTCATGTATCAATTGACTCAACAGAATTCAATTCAACGACTATGACCAGTGATTCTTCTAGAAGATATTGGTGAATAGCAATTGAAGTAAATGTTATTGATCGAGTGGTCAAATTAAGTGAGAGAAGGTTATTGTTATTCCTAAAAGTGTGGCTCTGATCTGAAGAATATAAATACGACCTAATTTCCTCAATTTAACTTATGCCTTTCAACACACCTTTTTCTTTATCAAAAATCAAATTTTACATTCCAAAATGGTTAATTATTTAGTCATAGTTGCAAATCCAGAACCAAGATCATTAAGTCACAGTATATTCAATGAAACAATTAAACAATTAGAATCACAAGAAGGTAATGAAATTAAAACAACAGATTTATATAAATTAAATTTTAAATCAGAAATTTCATTTTCAGATTTCCCATTATTTGATCCTAAAAAAGAAATATTTCATGGAATTGAACAATCAAAAAAACATTTTGAAAAAGGATTATTAACAAAAGATGTTAAAGATGAAGTTGATAAATTAAATTGGGCAGAAACAATCATTTTTATATTTCCAGTTTGGTGGTTTGGTCCACCTGCTATTTTAAAAGGTTATCTTGATAGAGTTTTAGCAAACGGTTTTGCTTATGGTGGTTATTATCAATTAAAAGGTAAACGTGCTTTATTAGTTCCAATTGCTGGATCTGGTATAAAAAGTTATATTCCAAAAGAAGGTGGTAATTTATTAACCGATAACTTCTTATCTTGGTTACAAATTGGTACTTTTAGTTATGTTAAAATTGATGCTTTAGAACCATTTGCAATATTTGGTGCTACTGATAGTGATTTTGCAGAGAATCAATATGATAAAGTTGTTGAAGATTTAAAGAAACGTTTAATTACTTTATCTACAGAAGAACCACAATTTAATTTTTCTAAAGAATAGCTTTTTTTACATTTTATATACTTTTCAAAAAACTTTTGCTTTTTCTCTTATAATAAATCTCAGTTAACACGAATTTATAAACTATAAAGAAAACCTATTATAAAGGTAAGAACTCAATACCAGCTTGATTCCATTGAACACCATTTAAAACATTTTCTAAAGTTTCATTTTTTTCAAAACATTCATTAATTAATTTAATCAAAGTATCAATATTTAAAATTTTATTCTTTTCAAATAATTTAATCAAATAACTTTTCAACAATTCAAATTCTTCATTATCATCATCATTAACTAACAAACATACTTGAAACAGAGGCCAAATTAATTTTTGTACAATTAAATATTTTAAATTTAAAGTTGAATAAACATCAATAAATTCAAGTATAATTTGTTTAATTAATTGATTAAATGATTTTGGTTTATATAATTTAATTAATAATCCAAGTATTGATAATGACCAACATTGAACACATTTTAATCTTAATTGAAAATAAGTTTTATAATCTAAACCAATTGGTAATGGATCTAATTCAAATTGTAAATATGATCTATAATTTAATAATTTAATTGTTAAATCATCATATAATAAAGTTAATTCAGGTCGTGTTTGTTTTAATTTGTTTATATCTTGATTATTATTGATTATATTTCTTAATTCACAAATTTTAATTAAACATTGAAATAATGGATTTGGACAACCAATTAATAGCTCTGTATTTGGGGTAATTAAATTCTGAGTGTTGAAACAATAAGGTAATCTAAAATCAGGTGATATAGTAGAAGATAATGTATCTCTCCAAGAAATCAATGAAATTAAACAATTTGAATTATCAATTAAATGTAATTGTTGCTGAAACTTAGAATTATTAAGTAAATTAAAGAATAATTTAAAAAATAATTTCGATAATGCAGATCTACCATGATCTAAAACACCATATAGAATATGAATATAAATTAAAAATGTAATTTGAAATATTGAATTTTCATTATCATTCAATTGATCAATTACATTATCAACATTAATAACACTATTATCATTATTTAATAAATTATCAAATAATTCATCATCATGAATTAAACTTAATAATGAATCTAATACTTTATTTATATGAACTGAACTTTTATTTAATAGTTCTTGCTTTGAAGGTAAATCTTTAGCATAAGTGATTAAATGTAAACAACCTAATGATAAAAAACAACTTTTACATAATGAAGAATCAATATATTTAAAAGATAAATTAATCCAAGTTATATCAGATGTAATTAATGGTAATAATTTATCAAAGAAATGTTTAACAATAGTAAAGTCATCATCTTTATTATCCTCATGAAGTCCTAATAAGTCATAATATTTTGAAGTTGATTCATGATAATCTGTAACATTAGACGGAGGACTAATTGTTGAAGTTAATAATTTAGATAATGGAGTAGCTATACTATCATCAATTAAGAACGATTCATTAGATGATGTGTTAATTCCTTTTAATAAATCATTCCAATTATCTTTTAATAAGTTTCCAAATCTAACTTTATGATTCAATTGTTTTGAATTATTATCATTATCAGGTGAATCTTTTTCTTTACTTATATATTCTTTTTGAGCTTTTAATAAATGTGGAGTTATCTTTGAACCACCATTGAACTTTTGGAATAAATCAGATTCAGGGATCAGATTAACTAGTGATTTCTGTATGGGTATTGCCATTACTTTTGGTATTGTTATTAAATTATCAGGTGTTTGATTATTGATAAGATCATTGTGATCAATTGATGGCCTCTTTCGCCGACTCTTTTTCACTGGTGGTTTTGTTATTTTCCAGTTTGAAGCAGCAGTGGTGGATGTCTTTACCTGTGTTTGTGGTGACCCTGGCATGACTGACTAATTTGTGCAGTTTGGTGTTGTCGTCTTATCAGTGTAGGAAAGTTAACGGTCAAATCTTTTAATCTTTTGATCGGTGATTTTGATGTCCGGTGATCGCCACCACGAGTTCGTAAACCGGACAGTATCTTTGAAATGTGTTTTAATATGCTAAAAACAGAATATATTTAGTATACTTAATATTTATAAAATAAACAGTCTATGGAGCATTAGCCTTACAAACATCTCCCCAAATCTTAACACCTTCAATGATTTGTTTGGTGTTCATAAAACTAATTGAAATTCTAACACCATTCTTACCCCAACCTTTAACATCACCAGTAACTTCAAAATAATCACCATTAGCTAAAATAACTCCATTTTCAGCACAATCTTTAGTAATTTTTCTACAATCATAACCATCAGGTAGTGTAACCCATAAGAAATAACCACCATCACCACCTGATATTTTTGTACCTTTAGGTAAAAATTCATCACAAGCTTTAATAAAATTAATTGATCTATCTTTAAAAACTGTTTTCAAATTATTAATAATTGAATCCAATTTACCAGATTGAATTAATTCTCCAATAATCATACTATTTGTATGACCTGGTGAACCACCTGATATATGTGCACCACCTTTATCAATAACTTGAATTAATTTTTCATTTGAAGTTTCTTGCCAACCAACTCTTAACCCAGGTCCAACTATTTTTGAAAAAGTAGCATTTGAAACAGTATTACCGTAATCATTAGTAACTGTTTCTCTATCAAGATAAACTAATCTAATTGAATGAGTATCATTATCAGTATAATCTAATAAATCATAAACATCATCAGATATAATTAACATATCATATTTTCTAGCAATTTCAATTAATTTTAATTTAGTTTCAATGGTTAAATTCCCACCTCTTGGATTTGAATAAATTGGAGTAATATATAAAACATATTTATATATTTTTTTCAAAGGTTTTTTAGGATTTGGAGATTGAATTGATTTAATATCATCAAAAGTAATTTGTTGAATACCATGTGATTCACCATTATCATAATATTCTAATTGTTTAATTAATCCATCTAAATCAATTTGACCATTTTCAAATTCTTCAATACCTGTTAATTTATTACCAAATCCAGCATCTATAAAGACTTCATTAATTAAAAAATAAGTTGGAGTAATTAAAAATGCTCTTTTAGTTAATCCATTATGTGGAGATGTGGTTTGAGCTAAGATATTCATGATTCCATAACTAGCACCATTTGTTAAACTAATAAATTCAGGTTTACTATTAACATTATCACCATTTGGTAATTTGAAATTTTCATTGTTCCAATTAGATAAGCTTGTTCTAACTTCTAAATTACCTAAATCAGGACCATATTGTAAAGGATGTCTATTATAAACATCATCATAGTATGAATCATTATCTATAACTCTATTAAAAACAGTTGTTGTTGCTTCTAACACTTCTTTTGATGGTAAGATATAAGATGAAGGTTGACCTCTAAAGAAATTGTATTTTGTTGGTAATGTATTCATATTAGAAGTTGATGATGATGGTAATTGAACTGTATTATCATTATTTCATGTAAAATGGAGAAAAAGACGTTGTTTTAAATAGTTGTGGAATATCTTATCATGCAGTTTTTGTAAGTGTGGATGAGAGCGGAACCAGGTTTCCGTGTGCCCAATTGGGAAGTACTGGGTTATACGACTTTCTTTTAAAAGGATCAATTAAATAACTCAGAAATATGATTAGAAGAGGGATAAGTCATTGCTAGGGGAAAAACAGAGAAATTATAATAACAATTAAATACACCAAAAATCTTTATAAAGTCACGTGCAGAGGCACAGTATCATTGGCCAACACTTTCAGCTTATAAACCATCAGTGAGACCAATGAATCTATGAAAACACGTTCCTATTTCCTTGTTCTTTAACACACAATGGATCCAGAACTCATAAAATCACTTGAATTGTTACCAGTCGAACTACTTCATCCAATATTCCAACTTTCAATCTTTGGAACATACAATTCAACTCATTCGTTTATTCAATTGATCAAATCATTACCTGAAACTAGATCAAATGATCCTTTTACAACTTTCATATTATCATGTATAAAGACTAGTAGTGTATTATTTGAAGTTATAGATGGTTTTGTTGTATTTACAATTACTCCCCCAACGACTGGAAGGTTAATTCCATTAACAATTCAATCAACTCAATCAATTCAATTGATACTTGATCTTTTAGACAGCTTGAAAATTTTGAATATTAAATTTAAGAAACTTGAGGTTGAATATGTAGAAAGTGAATTAATATCTAAATTCATGGAATTCGGTTTTGATGAAATACATATAACTTGTGTTGATAAGAATATTGGTGATCTTCAACCGTCTTTAAAATATTCTGAATATTTTAGATCATTAACTATAAGACTACCGGACACTTCATTACAGCTTGGATTTTTACAAAATATGCATAGTTTAAATCATTTGATAATTGATTATGAATCTAATAGTAATACTACTTTTACTTCTGATGTTATTCACTGTCAACATATTATGGGTTGGATATCAGATCCGTTATATACAACTCCACAATTAAAAAAACAGATTTCTTTCCAGTGTATGACTCTAAGTGAAATAAGTGATGATATTCTAAAATTAATTAAAATCACAAGTGATCAAGAATCTATTAAGTTAAACATTCAAGCCACAGTTTTTTCTCAATCGGATACATATAATAAATTAAAAAAAATGATTACTGAATTATATATGATAGAACAAAGGTCAACTTATTCTTTTTTAGTAAATGATATTGATAATTTGTCAAGCTTAGAAGAAATGCATATTCGAACTAACCCAACAGTTGAATTTGATTATTTTGATAGAAATAATTTTACAAAATTGGCATTATCTACCTTCACAATGCCCCTTATTAACTTAAGTAAGTTGGTTTTTTTGAAATGTAGGGTACTTAACGGTTCAGCTGATGGTGATTTTACAAGATTTCCAAGTTTACTAACTTTAATAATTGATTCAATTAGTTATGGCTGCCGATCAATAACATTACCATCCAAGTTGAGATACTTAGAGTTTACTTCTGGAGATTTTATTCCAACCTTCAATAATTTAAACCAACTAAAACATTTACACAAATTTGAATGGCTAACACTACTAGATGGTTCATTCATTATCAATAGTTTACCAAAATCTATTATTGAAATGACAATTTCAAATAGTACCAGTCTAGTAGATGATACATACTCTAATTTTCATTATTTAACTCATTTACAAGCATTAAATGATATCAAACTTGGAACTGATCTAACATTTGATTTCAAGTCTTTGGTGACATTAGAACTTTATGGAATAGATTCCAATAACTTAAAGTTTGATTCATTACCTTCACTAATTTATCTATCAATTTATATTACTAAACCAATTCAATTGGAACATTTTCATGATCAGTTAAATAAACTATCAAATCTATTAAGCTTTGAAGTACATGTTCCAGGTTTGTCAATAATTGATTTAAAATATTTTATAACTAAATCAATGATCAAATTAGATTTAAATATCCAGTTTATTGTTTCACCAAACAACAAGATAAATGTTAGTGTTCCTAAATTGTCAGATACAGACAGTTTAAAAGAAATTGATATAAGCTATACACTTAGTGGAATACATGTAGAATATTCAAGGATGATTGATGTAATTGGTTATCAAAATGAAAGTTGTTCAATTAATGTCTTGGATCCTGATTCTAAAATACAGTTTATGTTTTAGTTAACATTCAATTTCATTATATTGATATAAATAATGATCAAGTATTTAGTTTTTAATTATCAATTATCTTTCTTAATTTATAGTTTTTATATTTCGATTTCGGATTCTATTTTGTGGTTCTGGTTACCGGATCACAGTTCTTGAGAAGAGTAAAACTTGATTTTTTGATTTTATCATTATTAATTGCCACTTTTGACGAAACACCACTTCAATGGGATGAGAAGACTTCACTTAAATGGTCATATCAATCATTAAATCACTTGAATCAGTTCCAATAGAGTTACTCTATCCAATATTTCAACGTTCAATCTTTGAAACATACAATTCAACTTACTCGTTCATTCAATTAATCAACACGTTGCATGATCAAACAGATTCAAATGACCCCTTCACAAATCTATTACTATCATGTATAAAGGCCAGTACTGTATCATTTGACAATAACAAAGGTTTCAATGTGTTCACAATTACTCTTCCAATGACTCAACAAAGGTTAATTCCATTAACAATTCAATCAACTCAATCAATTCAATTGATACTTGATCTTTTAGACAGCTTGAAAATTTTGAATATTAAATTTAAGAAACTTGAAATTGAATATGAAGAACATGAATTAATACCTAGATTTATAGAATTCGGTTTTAATGAAATACATATGACTTCTGTTAATCAAAATATCAGTAATGTTCAACCATTTTTGAATTATTCTGAATATTTTAAATCATTAACTTTGAAATTACCGAATGATACATTAGAATTTGAATTCTTACAAAATATGCATAGTTTAAACCATTTAATAATTGATTATAGATCTTATCGTAATGCTGATTCTTTTTCTGAATCTAGTAACTGTCAACATATTATGAATTGGATATCAGATCCATTATATACAACTCCACAATTGAAAAAACAAATATCTTTGAAGTTTATTCTTATGGGCGAAATAAGTGATGATATTTTAAGATTAATTAAAATCATAAGTGATCAAAAGTCTATTAAGTTAATCATTGAAGCTACGAGTCTCTATCAATCGACTACATATAATAAATTACAAAGATTCATTACCAAGTTACATGTGACAGAAGCCGACCCACAAAACCCCTTTTCATCAGATATTGATAAGTTCTCAAGCTTAGAGGAATTAGATATTCGAACACGCAGGACAATTGAATCTGATTTTTTTAATAGAAATAATTTGACAAAATTGAGATTATCTTCACCATCAATGCCACATATTAACTTAAGCAAGTTGATTTTTTTGAAATGTTCATCAGTCAATAATTTTTTTTCACCTGGTTCAGTTGATGGTGATTTTACAAGGTTTCCAAATCTAAAAAGTTTAACAATTGAATCGACTGATCCTCATCCAATAACTTTGCCATTTAAATTACGACACTTAAATATTCCTTGTATTTATGGAGCTCCAAATATAATAAATTTAAATGAATTGAATCATTTAAACAAAGTTGAATTACACTGTATGTTGCACGATATTAATGATAACGTTTTTTCATCAATTATGAATAGTTTACCAAAATCTGTCAATGAAATAGCAATCTCAAAGTCTTTTGAAAACTCCCTTGCATTTTTAAATACGAATGATTTACAAGCATCAAATGACCTCATAACCAGAACAGATTTAAAAATTTCTTTCAACTCATTGAAATCATTAAAACTTGATAGATTAGACTTTGATCACTTAGAATTTGATTGTTTAATTTCATTAACATACCTAGCAATTGATATCATCAATCCGATTCATCTTGATTATTTTCATAATCAATTAAACAAATTATCAAATTTATTAATCTTTCATGTATCTGTTACAGGTATGTCGTTAATTGATTTAAAATATTTCATAATTGAATCAATAGTCAAATTGGATTTAAATATCAAATTGAGCGTGACATACAACAAAAAGATAGCTGTTAGTATTCCTGAATTGAAAGATACAGACAATTTAAGAGAAATTGATATAAGATATACACATTTTCAAAGAGAAGATTCAAGGATGATTGATGTAATTGGTTATCAAAATGAAAGTTGCTCAATTAATATCATGGATCCTGATTCTAAAATAAATTTCAGGTTTTAATTAATATTCGATTTCATTATATTGATATAAGTAATGGTTATTTATCTAGCTTTTTCTTATTAATTATCTTTAATTCTTTGTAAATTTGTAGTTTTTAAATTTCGATCTCGGATTATATTTCGTGGTTCTGTTTACCGGATTACAGTTCTCAAAAATTTTGATTTATCTTCAGTAGTATTAATTGTACCCACTTTTGACGTCGCAACACCACTTCAATGGGATGAGAAGACTTCACTTAAATGGTCATATCAATCCTTAAATCACTTGAATCAGTTCCAATAGAGTTACTCTATCCAATATTTCAACGTTCAATCTTTGAAACATACAATTCAACTTACTCGTTCATTCAATTAATCAACACGTTGCATGATCAAACAGATTCAAATGACCCCTTCACCAATCTAATACTATCATGTATAAAGACTAGTACTGTATCATTTGACAATCAAGAAGGTTTTGATTTATTTACAATTACTTTTCCAATGACTCAACAAAAGCTAATTCCAATAACAATTCAATCAATTCAATCAACCCAGTTAATATATGATCTTTTAAATAGTTTAAATCATTTTAATGTTAAATTTAAGGAATTCAAAGTTAGTCTTGATGATATACAAGACCAACTTGAATTAATATTAAAGTTTATGGAATTAGGTTGTTATATGATACATCCAACTTATGTTTATCAACATATGAATACTAGAAATATTCAACCATTTTTAAATTACCTTCAATATTTTAGATCATTAACGTTGACCTCATCAATTGATACATTTGAATTTGATTTCTTAAATAATATGCATAATTTAAATCATTTAATAATTGATGTTGAGTATGATTCTCATTGTAATACTTCTAATGTTAATAATTTTCAACATATTATGAATTGGATATCGGATCCATTATATCTTACTCCACAATTTAATAAACAGATTTCTTTCAGATTTAGTTTTGGTACAACTGAAATAAGTGATGACCTACTAAGATTAATTGAAATCATAACTAGCCTAAATTCCATTAAGATAAACATTATACAAAAAAGTTTTTTTCCATCGAGTACATTCAACAAATTACAAAGATATATCACTAAATTTAATTATATAGAAAGTAATCAGAACCCTTTTTTAGTTAAAAAAATCGATAACTTATCAAGATTAGAAGAATTACATGCTCGAACTGAGTCTACAATTAAATTTGACTATTTTAATACAAATAACTTTCGAAAATTAAAGTTGACTGTTGAATCAATGCCAATGATTAGTTTAAGTAAGTTGGTTGATTTAACATGTAAAACATTCGATAAGTCAGTTGATGGTGACTTTACAAGATTTCCAAACCTTACAAATTTAGCAATTGACTCAATTAGTGATGGTGCTAGATCAATAAACTTACCATCCAAATTGAGATACTTAGAAATTTGCTCTGAACGTGTTATTCCAACCTTCAATAATCTAAATGATTTAAAATATTTAAACAAATTTAATTTGCAAACACCCCTAGATACTACATTCATTATCAATAGTTTACCAAAATCCATTAATCAAATAACAATCTCAAGGGGAAACAATATACTTATTGATACAGACTGTAATTGTCGTTATTCAACTTTTTTACAAGCATCAAATGATATCATAACTGGAACCATTTTAATATTTGATTTCAAGTCTTTAAAATCACTTGAACTTAAAGGAATAGATTTTAGTAATTTAAGATTTGATTCATTACCTTCACTAACTCATCTATCAGTTTATATTACCAAACCAATTCAACTAGAACATTTTCATAATCAGTTAAATAAACTATCAAATTTATTAAGTTTTGAAGCTCATGTTCCAGGTTTGTCAATAATTGATTTAAAATATTTTTTAACTAAATCAATAATCACATTAGATTTAAATATCAAGTTAATTGAATCATCAAATCAAGTTATTAATGTTAATATTCCTAAATTACAAGATACAGCTAATCTAAATGAAATTAATATAGGTTATATACTTTTTCAGGAATCAAAAAGGATGATTAATATAACTGGTTATAAAAATGAAAGTTTTTTAATTAATGTTTTGGATCCAGATTCTAGAATAAATTTTATTTAATTTCATTACAACGCGTAACTGTTAGAACCCACATTTAATCACAACAGATTTCTAAGCCGAATCATAACCATGAACTAAAAGATCTAAAAGCTTCTTATAATGATATGTTAAAGAACCTCCTGTTACTGAAGCTGAAAAATTATCCAGATTGAATCAAGTGAAATCAATTGCAGGTTTCATTTGGAACTCTCGTCTCTTATCAGGCAACTTTTCAAACATTTCATAACTAATAATTGAACCATGTAATGGATCACAGCCGACCCAGTTAACAACCAATTTCTTAGAGTCCCAAATGAAACCTGCAATTGATTTTAGCCAAACACATTGGCCTCACCGTTTGTTAAACAATGGACACTACACATTTGAACCAACTTCACACCTGCTATTCTACATCATTACCCTGTTTGTTGTGATTTAATGTGTGGTATATGTCTAACAGTAAGTTTAGTTATCTTTCTTATATATTTTTTGTTTAGTTTCTTTAATTAGTTTCTTTTCACATTTCCATCTCGGATCCTATGTTTTGGTTGTATTTACCGGATCGCCCAGTTTTTAAATTTAGTGTTTTTTTTTATAGGAGTTCATCTTCAATAATGAAACGTATACATCATCAGTTCGACAGAATGGGGGGAAACTAGTTATATTAACTTATATACACCCAATTCTGCTAAATCTATGACTTCCCAAATCACTGAATTACTTCAAACAGTTCCAGTTGAACTAGTTTATCCAATATTTCAACTTTCAATCTTTGAGAAATACGATTCAACTTATTTATTCATTAAATTAATCCAATCATTACATGACTCTGATTCAAATGATCCTTTTACAAATCTAATACTATCGTGCATAAAGACTAGTGGCATTTTATTTGATCGTAAAATTGGTTTTCGTCTATTTATAATTACTTTTCCAACAATAAATAAAAAATTGATTCCAATAACAATTCCAGAAAACCAATCATGGGGTTTCATGTATGACCTTTTAACTAGTTTAAATTATTTTAATATTAAATTTAAGAAACTTGAAGCTCCTTTTGTTCATGAAAGCATACCCGAACTTACTGAATTAATATCTAAATTCATGGAATTAGGTTGTTCTGAGATACATATGCATATGACCCATGTTAGTCAAATTCTAAGTAATAAATTTTTGGATTATTTTGAAAATTTTAAATCATTGACTATAATTCTACCAAATCGTTTAATCCAACTTGATGTCTTACAAAATATGCATAACTTAAATCATTTAATAATTGATTATGAATCTAATCGTAATACTGATTTAACTGATCCTTATTTTATTTCTGATGTTAATAATTGTCAGCATATTATGAATTGGATATCAAACAATTTATGCATCACACCACAGAAACAAATTTCTTTCAGGTTTTCTGTCCATTCAAAGGAAATAAGTGATGACCTACTAAGATTAATTAAAACTGCAACTAGTCAAAAATCGATTAAGATAAACGTTGAAGCAAAGGTTTATCCCCCATCAAATACGTTCAATAAAATACAAAAATTTATAAATAAATTATATTTAGTGGAAAGTAGTACCGATCAAGGTACCTATTCTTTAGTTGAACTGATTGATAATTTATCAAGGTTAAAAGAATTACACTTTGAAAATCATTCAACGATTGAATTTGATTATTTCAATTCAAAAAATATTGCAAAATTGAAATTATCCACAAAATCAATTCCAACAATTAATTTATCTAAGTTGACCCGTTTACAATGTGAGAATTCAGTTGATGGTGACTTCACAAGATTTCCAAACCTTAGAAGTTTAACAATTAATCTAATTACGAATGCTTCTCAATCAATAACATTACCATCCAAATTGGGATTCTTATACATTTCTTTTGAAAATGATACTCCTACCTTCAACAATTTAAATGTTTTAGCAACCTTCAATAATTTAAATGGATTAAAATATTTAAAGAGATTTGACTTGCATACACCTATAGATAGTTCATTCATTATCAATAGTTTACCAAAATCAATAAATCAAATGAAAATTGCATCAAAGAGCCGTATGTATCTACTTAATGAAACCAACTCTAATTGTCGTAACCTAACTCATTTAACTACAATTAATGATGCCATAGTTGGAAGTGATTTAACATTTGCTTTTAATTCTTTGAAAACATTAGATCTTCAAGCAATAGACTTCAATAACTTCAGATTTGAATCATTACCTTCACTAATTCATCTATCAGTTTATATTACTAAACCACTTGAACTAGAACATTTTCATAATCAGTTAAATAAGCTATCAAATCTATTAAGCTTTGAAGTCCGTGTTCCAGGTTTGTCATTAATCGATTTGAAATATTTCATAAATAAATCAATAATCAAATTAGAAATACATATTGATTTAGTTCAATCATCAAATAAACATATTAATGTTAATATTCCTGAATTAGATGCAGATACAACAAATTTAAAAGAGATCGATATTAGGTATACATTATTCGAAGATTGGGCAGGGCCTGTAGAAGATGCTCTTCCAGATAGGATTAATGTAATCGGTTATCAACCTCAGATTTATTCAATTAATATGATTGATCATCTTTCTATAATACATTTTATATCTTAGTTAATGTTTAAATTTGTTTTTCTTTAACTGTTTTTTTGTATGAGTTATATATTTCGGATTCAATTTTGTGGCGCTCTTTACCGGACAGAACAAGAGTAAAATTTGAAAAAATGGTTTTGCTTCAATATTGATTGCATCTGGTCATTTTATACAAAACTTCAGCTCAAAATGATGAAAGAAATCCTGTTATGTCCATTCAAGTTACCACTAAAACCATTGTATGATGTTTCCAGCAATCATTAAATCACTTGAATCAGTTCCGTTAGAAGTACTTTATCCAATATTTCAACTTTCAATCTTTGAAAAATACGATTCAACTTATTCCTTCATTGAATTAATCAAATCATTATATGATTCTAGATCAAATGAACCATTTACAAATCTAATACTATCATGTATAAGAACTAGTTTTATTTCCTTTAAACCTAATCAAGATGTTGATTTTCAACAATTTAGAATTAAATTTCCATCAATTAACAAAACATTAATTGAAATAGTATTTACAAAACAAAATCCAAATCAATTGATATATGATCTTTTAATTAGTTTGAAATATTTTAATATTAGATTTAAGAAACTTGAAATTTATTTACATTATGAACCTAATACAATTGATTTAGTTTACCAATTAATAGAATTTAGTTGTTATGAAATAGATGCAAAGTATGTTCATGCTAGTTATATTAATAATCCAAATACAAATTACCTTAAATATTTCAAAACTTTAGCATTCGTTCTACCAAATGATTCATTAGAATTTGATTTCTTACAAAATATGCCTAATTTAAATCATTTAAAAATTGATTATCAAAGATATTCAAGTAAACTTTCTGAATTTAATAATTGTCGAAATATTTTTAATTGGTTAATGATTCCATTACAACATCTTAAGAAAGAGCTATCTTTGACATTTGGGTATTCAAAGAAAATTAGTTATGATATGATAAGTTTAATTTCAATTGCATCAGAGTACAATTTTATTAAAATAAATATTCTTGTTCATGCTTATAATTTTGGAGATGGATTGTTTGTATTTAATAAATTGAAAAATTATATTACTAGATTAAGATTTTTTGAAAGACGTCGAAACCAAACAAGAAATGTTTCTGATGCACGTTTATCTGAAATGATTAACAATTTATCAAAGTTAGAAGAATTACATGTTTCAAACAAATCAACAATTAAATTTGATTATTTTAACTTGAATAAATTTAAAACTTTAACGGTAACTACAAGTTTCATGCCAATGTGTACTTTAGATAAACTAGTTGTTTTGAAATGTAAAAGTTTAGGTAATACAATGAATGGAGATTTCACACGATTTTCAAATCTTAAAAGTTTAACAATTGAATCAGTTATAAGACATTGGAAGTTCATAACTTTTCCAAAAAAGTTAGAATACTTAGATGTGTCTTTTGTTGATTATCCTGGCCTCAGATGTTTCTATCCCGGTAAAAACAATTTAAATGAAATGACAAATTTAAAAGAAGTTTCATTATATAACAGGCAACAAGATGAATTACATTATATTATTGATACTTTACCAAAATCAATTATTGGATTAACAATTGGATTAGACCGTAAGAGAATATATCATTTTTATGAAACAAATAAAGCTTTTAAGAATTTAAATAGTTTGCAATCATTTGGTAGTTCAATCTCTTCTTCATCAGATGGTAGAAGCCCGACATTTGGTTTTAGTTGTTTGAAATCATTAGATCTTAAAGGTATAGACCTCAATAATTTAAATTTTGATTCATTAAATAATCTAACTCAACTTTCAATTAATATAACTAAACCAATTAATTTACACCAATTTTATAATGAATTAAATAAGTTATCAAGTTTATTAAGTCTTGATGTATATATTCCAGGAATGTTTTCAATCCAATTATGCTATTTAATAACCAAATCAATGAATCAATTAAAATTAATCATTAAAATTATTGAATCATCAAATAGAAATATTGATATTTGGATTCCTGCATTAGCTCAAGATTCAAATTTAAAAGAAATTGATGTAAGTTATTGTCATCCTGATAATACTGCTAAATATGATACTGGTCGAAAAGAGATCAATTTCCGTGGTTATGATAATAAAGACTGTTTGATTAATATATCTGATCCCCATTTGCAAATACATTATATGTTTTAACTATGTATCCGAAATATATCACCATGGCTGTCGTTTCCGGACCCTCTCTTTTTTTAGTAGTGAAAGTGGGCAGTGTAATCCCATTACGTAACCGTTTGTTTACACCCAAAAAAATACTGCGCGTTTCGGCGGTAACGCGTGCTCAGCACCCGCCAAGAGCCGC
>JAJLZM010000031.1:0-19782 GCA_030572235.1 Ambrosiozyma kamigamensis | reverse complement strand
GAATTTCAAACTTCTAAATTCTACAATCAAGGGATTATCAAGCAAATTGATTCATATTGATTTTACTTTAAGATCGAGTTATAACCAAGTTATAATTAATGATATCGATTAATTTATGAAACATTCCGTATGATTCAGAGTCTTCAATAAAGTTCTTAAAGTTCAAACTGATTCGATCAGTGATATACTAATTAACAATATTATAATGTCAATTATATATAATCAATATAATTTCAATTCAATTATAATACAATTATAATTTCGTTAATTTTAACTTAGATTTTATCGAAACATATGACATGCGCGTGATAGCTATATATATAGTATATATATATAGCTATATAGCTAGGTAATCGCGATTTGAATTAAGAATGTCGCGAGTCTCAAATCGCGATTTGCATACTATATTCATCATAATTCATGTATATAATTATAAAAATATATTATATAATTAATTAATATTAAATTATATATAATTAATTGATATCGCGATTTGAAAGTTGCAGCTGCATATCGCACAATGCATGTAACACGCGCATGCATGCACAAGTATATGCATGCATGCATATTGCATATGTATATGCATATGTATTATGTATATATAATTTTTGCCGCGGCCATTTCAGCCATATACGTACGCAATTTCAAAATTCAACCGGCCCCCCTATATAGCTCTGCCATATGGTCTGCCCCCATATTAAGTGATTATTTTACTTCTTCAAGCAGCTAGTTTCATTTAATTGTATATACGTATATATATACTTCATATTTACTACATATAGCTATATATATATTTAGGTATATTTATATGGTTTGCATATATATTTGAATAGATTATTATTAATATATAATTATATTGGTTTAATTTATAATTATACAATTTTTTTTTTTCACGTAAATTATATAAGGTTTAAATCACAACAATATATATGAGTTAATTTCACAATTTATATATATAGTTTCTATACATGTATAACTAAATATTATATTATAATAATATAAATATACCGACGTTATATAATTATACAAATTATATAATTAATGGTGATATATTTGAAATTAATTATATAGCTAGACTTTCGGGTGATGCAGCTATAATATAATCAGCAATTATTAATTATAATTATAATTTTAAAAGCCAAGCTAGGTCGTCGTACTCGTGAGTCCACTATAGCTGAGTCGTGACTGTCTGGCTATATGGCTGCTCTGTTTTTTAACTTTAATTTTAACCTTCTTCCTCCATGAATCCTCCTATATATGGCCGTTGGGCCTTGTCAGCTTTCTCTTTTTTCACCACTTGTTTATATGAAGGATATTCACTGTTTAATTTGTCTAATTATATCATTTCAATAATATATGATAGTTAGAACTTTTCTATATTTAATTGCATAACCTGTTTTGCCCATATATGTCATAACAAAGGTTTTCCAGTCCTTTGAGACTCTGACCAAATCAAACCCTCTTTCAATTACTTTATCTTAAAATGTTCCAATCACATCATTGATATCAATCTTCTTTTTGGGGTCTTTTAATTAAATTAGAAAATTTAGAATAATCACCAGTTTTTCTCTTACATCTCTGTCATTCCTTAAATCAAATAATTCTCATTAGGAGAATAGTTACAATTACAAATGGTATACGTATAATAGGTAAACTCTAGTTGACATCAACCAAAGTTTCTTTAAAGTTTAGCCATATGAATTTCAAGGAGGTTTAATTTCAAATTATATACTGGTCTGCATTGATGTGAATTTGGTCTATATATCATTGCAAAGATTTGCTTTTTGGATTGTATGTTAAAAATTTAGTCTTTTAAATTCTAATAACTGGAAGCTATATAATTAATGGAGTTGAATATAAAATATATAGCAATTTTGTTAATATAGAACTCCAGAATTTAAAATACTAACTTTAATTAATTATTAGATAAAGCTACTTTGGAAATATTGTTTGTTACTATTATCAACTATAGAGATGCAAAAGTGGATTTTTTGGCTAATATTCTGGTTTCAAATTATTTATTCTCTTTCTTCAGTTTTCTGAGCTTCTATTTACTAAATTTTGGGAAATTTTTATTACTAGTTTATTTTCAAGAATGAAAGTTGATTAATGGTATTTCAAGTTCACCTCGCAAAGCATTCAAAGTTTCTGAACCACCGCAAAATGTCTGAACCCAATTAATGCCTTCATTAATTTGTTGCTCAAAAACTTATTGAATTTTTTTCTTGGAAAAAAATGGGAGAAATCATAATTTTTTTGATTTAATCAATTTTATAAACATTTCACTGTTCATAATATTTTTTATGTATGTTAACCATTGCTTTTAATATGACTGAATATTCTGAATCACCAAACGCTGAAACTTTTGGTGCTGTTTCTTTATAAAATATGAATATCAATTTAAATCATTTATATTTTCATTTAAAAAAAAAAATAAATAATATCAGTTAATTGGTTTTGATAAAATAAGTCAATCAGTGGATCCACCAAACAATGTGGTGGTAAAATTGAACCAATTGCAAGTGAAAATAGTTTGCAATGGTAAACAATCAAATAAACTTTTCAGATTATTCATCCAATAGAAAAATCAAAAACTTTTATGATTAAAATTAATTAGTATTATATAGGCAGTTATATTATAGTTGGTATGATCTCTTAATTATAATGTTATAACGGGTTAATTTGGAAACTAGCTTCTACAATGTGTGATTAATTAGACTATCTGTGAAATTCTGGATTCCAATATATATTAATAAAATTATAGAGCATATATAGTTAAATTAAATATTTTGAGTTAATTTATTTAACAGTTTTTCAATAAAGAATTCATATACCGTGTTCTATTATTCAATCAAAGTTTTAAAGGGATAACTGTGAGTCTGAGATATATATCTATGTACTTATAATTAGTCTTTAAGTCCGACTGTATGTAACGAAACAAATATACTTAATTATATAATAATGGAAAGAAATTAAATTAAGACTATATACACTTTTTTGTCCAAGGTTAACTTAAATTGTAAAACTATACATATTGTGTATAGCGTATATATACTCAATTATATTAGAATATTGGATCTTTAATCTTTGTGATTTAATAGAACTATATGCTCACTCGCATATATGTAGAGCTTATACTTTATACTTGGATAATCTTGGATATATTAAGTCATGTACAATAAATATTTAGCCATATTATATTTTAGGAAAAAGATATTTAAATAAAATAAAATTATGCAAAAACGGTAACAATTAGCTTAACTAAGCAAAGCTAAACTATATAAGAAAAGTATTGATTTTGAAAAAACCTCTTTAGATACACTATAAGTGAGGATAAATCAAAATAAAACGATTAACCTATAAAAGATCTTGCTCTACATTCAATATAAGAAATTACTTTTTCTATAATTAATCAGTGATTTGAGCTTTTTGTATATATTATCACCTGGTGGCTCCTCCTTGTAATTTGAACGCTTACGGCTTCTAACCATAATATCTTTCTTAACGGTATTACTGCTAGAGGATTTTCTATTTCTTTTCTTTTCCTGGGATCTTATTTCTTTAGAGATTTCTTTAAAACCGGAATGACTGGGACTTGGAACAGAACTGGGATTTGATGTGGTGGTATCTAAATTTGAAGTATTTGTTGTTAATAAAGATGCAACTGAAATGGGAGCGTAAGCAGAACGTTCTTGTTGTTGCTGGGATGAAAAAATATTAGAACTATTAGAACTATTTCTTGATTGATGGCTAAAAGACTCATCATAAAACTTTGAAGATGAATTTGAAGCACTATTAGTAGCGATTTGATTTCTATGATCCAATGGCTTGGAATTGTCCAAATGGTAACTTGGTTGAACCTGAGGTTGTTGATATGGGTGATTCAAATTATTATAATAACTTGAAAAAGATTGCTGCTGTTGTTGCTGTTGCTGTTGCTGTTGCTGATACTGATACTGTAAATTAAATTGATAATTTGGATACATTTGATTGTTAGAGTTATACTGATTAGGAACCTGATTATAATTTGGTGGCTGTAAACAGAATTCTGTTTGAGATGGTGCTTGAACTGTAGCAGGAGGGAGTAAAAAATTAACTTGATTTGAGTTGTTTCCTGGATCTTTTGGAGAGGGTTGAATTGGAGAATTCATATTAGGGGAATAATATGAGCCATGCCTAAATTGATGGGGTTGCTGTTCTCGGAGTCTATAGTAAACTTCTTGTCCATCCATATTTTGATATTGATTTTGATAGTTACTTGTACCAGAAGTAAGAATAGAATTAACAGGAAGTTGGAATTGATAATTTTGAGAATATCCATTATTTAGATTTTGGGAATAAGTTTGACTATTTTGCAATGTTCCAGAACTGCCCTGGGTATCTTCCTGCTTAAATTCATTAATGACTTTATTTAGATCAGTAGCCAGCTTTGGATTTTTACCAATCCCTTTCAAATGATTTTCAATAAGAATTTCTTGATATGATTTACCAGTAATTGATAAGGCGGCATTTTTAAACAACTCTGACATTTTGGAATCATCTTTATTACATGCATCTAATTCATCTAAATAAAGAAGTTTATTTTTTGCTGAAGATTTATTTTCTACTTTTTGGGTAGACTTTGAAACAACTGGAGTATTAGTAGAAGGGTTAAAAGAAATATCCTTAAACTTGAAAGTTTGACAATAACCACCACAAAGAACACCTCTGTTAACACAATTTAGGCATTGTGGTTTTGTTTCATCACATTTGATTTTATGTTTCTTGCATGTAATACAACCATATCTACTCTTGGAGTTGTGTGATTGTTTGTCTTTATCCTTTTGGGTTGATTGCATTTGTAAAAGTTTGAGTAGAAGAAATTGGTGAAATTAAATGGAAAAAATTTAAATTTAAATTTAAAGGCAAAGTTGGGAATATATATATCATGCAATAATTTGAGGAGAGCTGAGAACATGCAATTATATATATATATATAATTAATTATTAATCAATTAATTAAGTCTATATATATAATATAATCAAGATCGAATATATATAATTAATTAAACAGGCTTAATACCAACTATATGTACTGTATATATAAAAGAATGTAACGTATACACTAGCTAGCTATATATTTCTGTTGTGTCAGTATAATCGATTAATTGATACTGTAACATTACAATTTAGATCCAGTGTATATATACGTATATATATAATTAAATAATTATAATTATATAATTTTGAAATTTTTATACAATATGGAGCTATATAGGTTAGCCTAGGTGCCTGATCAGCAATTATTTGTAAGTCCCTATAAATGTACATGGCATATGACCGATTGCCACAGATCTATATGTATTATAATTTATAATTATAATTATATAATTATAATTAAGATATATAGCTGTAAAATTATGTAAATTAATGGAAGATTTTGTTGTATTGAACTATATAGAAATATATAATTAAAAATATAGAGCTAAGGTGATTATATATGATTATAAATTTATATAATTTAATTAATTAATAATTATATAATATATATCGCGGCCACGGATATATATATGCATTATGCATATCGCGTAAAAGCCACACAGCCAAAATATCACGGGTTATGCCGGACCGCGGATCCGCGATAAAAATTAATATATATAAAAATAATATGTATATGTCAATCAATTAAATATATAGTTAATTTTATTTAATTATACAGTATAATTAAGTAAGCCGCGACTCGCGTGCATGTAAATATGTATATATACGTACCTATATAGCTCATGATATAGGTGCGTGGTGGCAAATAAATATATTTGATCCAATATATATATAACATTAAATTTTATATTGAGCTCTTCATTTAATTTATATAATTTTTAAATAATTAGAAAGTCAATTAAAGCTAAATGATTAATATAATTATTAAATTTCAATTATTTCATGGTGTAGATTATATAAGTACCCCAGACTCCAGACTCCAAACAAATTACTGGCAATTAGTAATATTTCAGTCTTAGACTTAATTCATATATTCAATAATATAGCAGTATATATACGATCTTAATACATGTATATAGATGTATATTATTACGCTATACAGTACATATATAGTGACAATTTAATTGTATATGTTTTACAGTTTTACTATCCAAAAGTGGATATATAGATTCAAATTCAAATTCTTCAATGAATTGGTATTATATAAGTATTAATTGTTCTAATACAGCGCTGTTGCTGTGTTGTCCGTGTACTTAATATGTTTAAATATTATTATTATATGATTAAGTTGATGTTATATTTTAGTATATATCTATATATCAATTTCAACGGTTATAAACTAAACATATATATTCTGATTCGAATATCATATATTTATTCGAAATTGATAAATCTTACAATTAAGATATATAATTGATATCTCTACGATTCTCTAGCCATATATATAGTCAATTTAATGACTTGTTTATAACTAATTAATATTAATTAATTAATTGAGCCAATTAATTTATATTTATGGATACAACTTACAAGTATACCAGCTCCAATTAATATTATATATTTACAATTACCTCATCCTCATTAATTGATTCATGTAACACTTTTATTTGGATAACTAATTAAATATATATATCCTCAAATTATAAGTGCATGTATGGATGGTAGCAGATTCTACTATATTAGTCTATATAGCAATGTAACACTGATAATTGAAAGCTGGATTTTTCTGAAAATTACTGATGCTTTATACTAGCTTTTTAGAAATACATGCATGCTCTCCCGAGTCCCAACCAAAACATAAATTATATTGTAACAGTATATTATATTAACAGTATTTAAGGATTCTTATATATGTTAGTGCAATTACATGATTTTTATAATCTATACAGTACAGTATATATATGTATGTTAACTATATATTGGTATTTACTACAATTGGTAAAAATAAAACTACATCTTAAAACGTATATTTCGGTATATTTCACCACTATAGCTGGCAGTATACATAAAATTCAATATATATATATAGGCTAATATAGCTAAATTTATTATTAATATATATATAATTTATATAGCTATATATAAGAATGTAATAATGATAGTATATGGTACTAATGCAGTTTTTGTAACAGATGATTGATGCGATCGAGTATAATGCCAATATATAGAATTAATTATACTGTAAAAATGTATATAACATTACACCTCCTTGATATTTATTTAAATTTTAAATACAATTTATATATTATAATATTATATTATATATATATAGTTAATTGATATATACCATCTATAGTTATAATATAACTTATAATAACATTACAGCTAGGATGAATAATTATTATAAGCTACATACCCTACATATACATGCATATAGGAATTAATCATCAACATAAATTAACCGGATTTTAACCCCATGCAATCACATATATATAGAATCTATATAGCAGAAGTATATACATATGCGGACGGTACCTTAGGCCTACGTAATATTAATTTATGTATACAAAATCAAACCTCAAAAAAAAAGACTCAAAATTAGGGATCGAGTTTTTGAGCGTTAGCATATCTCTCGTGCATAAAATTTCTGAACAATTGAGCGCGTGCCATTTATGCTGAACGTCTCCAAGGTTCGCTATTTTTCATTGGTCAAAGTCTTATAAAACAGAGTGACAAATGTAGGAGTCTTGATTGATTCAAACAACATTATTAATTTATTATCAAATTCACGTATGTTTCTTGCTCATATATATTGATATATTCATTCTTTCCATTGATTTATTTAAGAAAAAGGTTTCCCTTTATATGCATCAAAAATCATAATACTCTGTTTATACATACACATAAATCAACATGATTCTTTTGAACTATATTTTGACAGGAATTTGTTAAAGTTTTAATTGAGTTTAGATATAAAGTCATTCATAAAGGAATCATACATTCATTATTTTAATTTAAATCTCTTTGAAATAATATATCCACAATGCAATAATATTTCATCAAAAGATAAGTTTAACATTTTCTTTTCTTCTAATACAATTCAAAAGCTAGAATAACTTATTATTGAATATCATTTTATTTACTTTTTCCTTAAAAAAATATCAATGTAAATTTATATCCCGATCAAGAATATAAACAAAACAAAAGTAACATGTACTAACATATTATAAAATTGAATTTCTTGGAATAGAACAAAAGATGTCTCAAGTTGCCACCACTACTACTACTTCTCCATCATCTGCCTCTTTAGTTAATGCTAAATGGGATGTTGTTATTTCAAATGGTATTGTGAAAACTGGTTTAGGATTTGGTGCTGGTGTTTTAGCATCAGTTTTAATTTTCAGAAGAAGAGCATTCCCTGTGTGGCTTGGTGTGGGTTTTGGTTTAGGTAGAGCATATTCAGAAGGTGATTCTATATTCAGAGAAGCTGGAATTAGAAATGTGAAGGCTTAATTTATTTATTCTCATCTTCTATAATATAATACAGCTAATACAATTAATTATTTGAATGATATTAATGTTTTATCAGTTTATCAGTTTATCTTCTCCTTCGCATGTTTTCATTGTTACGTTTCTAGTTTTTATTTTTGTTATCTCCCTTTTTAGTTTTATTCTTTTATTTCAAAACTTCATCTGTTCAAAAGTTTCTTGAATATATTCCAATAAGATTAAGAAATATACTTTCATCAAAATTTTTAATTCTGTCTAACCACCATACATTCATATACATACATAGATTTATCTTTATCTTTATCTCTTGTTCTCTTTATTTATCTATCATATAAAATAGATCATTTACAGTGCTAGTAAAAACGTATAACTGTCACTGTCTGTCAGTTACAGGTTTTTCCGGTCCAGTTGACTCCAAATACCGGAAATGACTTCTGCCCGTCCCTTTTGCCGGCACAAGTCAGCGCAAGTCAGGAAAAGCGTGCGCCACCCAACTTGGGCGGCCGGAAACACCCCTTTCTGACTCTGGCTGCCCTGTTCCTTGCTCTGATTGGATCAACAGTTTGAACCTCCTTAGTTCCTACTTCAACACTTCAAATCAGGCCCTAGATACTCAAAATACACCTCATACCATCAATATTGACCTCTGTTATACCATATACTACTTAAAAACACTTTTACACAACTTTAATCAACCAATCAGAAACTCTGGAACTTTCGCATTTACCAAACGAAAATTCTTCCACTTTAAACGAACGGCACACTACCTTTTATCCAAATAAAGTCCAAATTTATCCACTTTGAATCCTTTAAAACCAGTATAAAATGGGTGTCGTTAGATATAGAGAGATCTAAAGAATATTATTGAACTTTTGAATTATCAATTATTTGAAATCCCAAAGTATGAAGTTCAAAAAACATGTCTCACTGGTTTTGATCCAGTGCGGCATTTGTTTACCAGAGAATGAGTAATCCAATAATAAGTGAAATCTGCGCTTGAACAGTATAAATATCCATGAATTCCACCAATTTTAACAACTGCTGCTTCTTAATTTATTACTCTTTCCTTTTCTATACAAGTTTATAACTTTCAAAAACAATTTCATCCAATTTAATTCTTTCAAAAATGCCTGCTGTTACTGCTACCACCGCTCCCCAATACGAATGCCACAATGAATTCAGAAGTGACACTTTCACTGTTCCAACTCCTTCAATGATTGCTTCAATTACTCAATGCTCCGTTGGTGATTCTGTTTATAAAGAAGATGATGATACTTTAAGTTTAGAAAATAAAGTTGCGAGGCTAGCTAATAAAGAAGCTGCTTTATTTTGTGTTTCTGGTACTTTATCAAATCAAGTTGCTTTAAGAGCTCTTTTACATCAACCTCCTCATAGAATTTTATGTGATTTTAGAGGACATGTCTATGCTCATGAAGCTGGTGGATTAGCTACTTTATCTCAAGCTATGGTTACTCCTGTTATTCCTTCAAATGGTTTATATTTAACTTTGGATGATATTATTGATAATTATATTCCTGATGATAATGATATTCATTTAGCTCCAACTAAAGTTGTTAGTTTAGAACAAACAATTCATGGAATAATTATGCCAATTGAAGAAATTGAAAGAATTTCTTATTGGTGTAAAGAAAATAATGTTAAATTACATTGTGATGGTGCTAGATTATGGAATGCTTCAGCTGAAACTGGTATTTCTATCGCTGATTATTGTAAATATTTTGATACAGTCTCTTTATGTTTATCCAAATCATTAGGTGCTCCAATTGGTTCAATCTTAGTTGGTGAAAAGAAATTAATTGAAAAAGCTAATCATTTTAAAAAACAAAATGGTGGTGGTGTTAGACAAGCTGGTATGTTAACTAGAATGGCATCAATTGCAATTGATGAAAATTTCTCTAAATTACATCAAGCTCATTTATATGCTTTAGATGTTGCTAATTTCTGTGAAGAAAATGGTATGGAATTAGAAGCACCTTGTGATACAAATTTTGTTTTCTTAAATCCAAAGAAAGTTAAATTAAATCCTCATGTTTTATCTGCAATTGCCAAAAAGAATAATGTTAAAGTTATGGGTAATAGATTTGCTTTTCATTTTCAAAATTCTTCAATTGCAATTGAAAATTTGAAAAAAACATTATTAGAAGCTTATCAAGATTCATTAGAAAACCCATATGTTACAAGAGGAGCAATTAGATTGTATAGATCTACTTCTCAAAGTTCTGAAAATACAGTTGTTGGTGCTGAAGAACACCATCATGAAAAGAAATAGATTTTCTTCAATTTGGCATTTTGGTTGTTTTTATATTTATGGCATATTTTATGGTTTTATTACATTTTATTAGATATCATGGCGAGTTCACTAAAGGTTTAATTTATAATTCCAGTTTATTATTGAATAAACTGAAGGATGCTTCTGAATTTGAAAGAATTACAGGCAGGTGAGATTCCATCGAGGTCCCTCCCAGAGCATTATTTTCATTTTTTTTTGCTTTTCCCTTTCACTACAAAAGTTTTCTTTACAGTTTGTGTTTATATTTAGTTCTTTGTACACTTTTTAATTAATGATTTCAGTATTTTTCAGTATTTTGGAATGTTGTAAAAGAGCAAGAGAAAATATTTGGGAAAGCGAGGAATACGCCGACTATGAGAGAACAGCTACAGTACTAAGTGCTACTAACAGTGGTAGTAAACAACTGCACAGACACTCCATACAACAGTCTCCAGCAGCTACAGTCACAGCACCAGAGTCACTCCTTTCTCTCAGGGCTGCACTTTGTCTTCTCTCCTTTTCTCTGGCTTGCCTTTACTCAAATCATCAGTTCGATTTGTTTTTTTCAATTGCAAGACCCTTGTTTTCCATAACTTCCCAAAAGTCTCAATTAATTCATAATTCTTGTGAAAAATGTTGATAAATATACTACTTGCAGTCATAGGGTTCATATGGCTACTCCGTCGATATATCCAACTCATATCAATCCCAACTGAAAATGCTGTTAAATCTTTAAATATTTCAATACCTAATGTTCCATTAATATCAATTGATAAAGTCACTCATACATCTATGGTTTTACATTGGGATGGCCCACCAACTAACAATTCAAATGATGATAACACAAATAATAATACAACTAATTCTAATGATAAAGATCAACAACAACATACAACATCTGATGGCCCACCAAAATTAATAACTCAAATCTCACCAAGTTCAATTAGTCATTTTGTTCTTTATATAAATGGTATACAATCATCTATAATTGATGGTTCTGATAGATCTTGCATGCTAGAAGGATTATTACCTGATAGTCATTATCAAGTTGATTTGGTTGCTTTTAATATGTCTAATTTTAGATCCAAATCATGTCCTATTTATGTTAAAACTGCTGCTTATGAAGTTAATGAAGGTGATGGATCATCCTCTTTAAAACATCCTGCAGAAATTTTAAAAGTTTTATTACCTGAAGAACAACAAAGTAAAGCCATTTCAAATATCGTTTATAAACAAACTACACCAAAGAATAGATCTCGTAGTGGTACTATTGGTGAAAAATCAAATAATAATAACAACAATAATAATAATAAAGATGATCAAAATAATCCACCTGTGCATTTAATAACTGATATTAATGAATTGAAATTCTTATTAGAATCAAGTGTTGATGATGTTAGATCAATTAAAAAATCGTTTTTAGAAGCTAGAGCTGAATTTAAAGAAGAGGAAGCTTCATTAATGAATTCAAGAGATGAGGCTAAAAAGAGAAGAAAACTTGAAGATTCGAATAGAGCTAGTTTATTAAAAGAAATTAAAATGTTAGAAGGTCAAAGAGTTACGGCTGCAAGTAAAGTTTCAAGAGATAAAGAAAAATTAGCAGCTAGACAAAAAGCAATTCAAAAAAAAATAAATCAAATGAATATTTGGAAATATAAATTAATAGAAATAAAACAAAAAGAAGAGAACTTAAAAGAAAACCATCCAATTAGAATATCTGATTTGAAATTACAAATTCAAGAGTATAATAAACGTATTTTTTCTTTACAATCTGAAAATCATGTTATTGAAGAAGATATTAAAGATGTTTTAGCTAAAAGAAAGAAATTAGATGCTTTGAAACAAAGAATAACCAAAATTTTTGAAGAAATAGTTATTCACACTGATAAACAAAGTGGATTATTAAAACATGGAGGCCTTCAACATTTTACTGAACTAATAACATTAAAACCAGAATGGGAACAAGAATTAAGATCTGAACTAATAACAATTGATCAAAGTGTTGAATCAAAATGGAGAGCTGCACAACAACAAGAGTATGCTAAACATGAACAATTAAAAGTTCAATTAGAAGAAAGTAGACGAAATTTAACTAGTCGTCAATTACAATTTACTGATGAAAGAGTTAATAGTTCTTATTCCCGTACTTATGGTAATAATAATTCTTCTCTGAATCTGGGTACTGTTAATTCAAATAATACAACTAATAGCAATACTTTAAATGCTCCACAATCTTTGGGTATGTATAATAATGGTTCAATAAATTCAATGTTATCAGCTAACCTCGCTACCATTCAAAATAATTCCATTAATAATTTAAATGATAACAACTTTATTAATCAAGCTTCTACTAGCCCAACTACAAGTAATGTTTGGTCTTTAAATCAATCTAGAGGATTAACTCTTGATACAAATGCTGCGTCAAAATTAACTTTTGAAGATGATGATGAACCTCCAACTATTTCTCCAGGTGCCAATATATATTTACCACAAGATTTGATTGAAGGTGAAGATCTTCATCTAACTGTTACAGCTTCTTCAGCTCCAAACCCAACTGAAACTGCAAAACCATCATCTCATCCACATACTAGATTTGCAACTACTTCAAGTCTGGAGAATATTAAAGGTTCTGGATTATATGATTCACTGATTAATATGGATACTTCAAATCAATTAAATCCTAATGGTTCTACAATTACTTCATTAAGTGCTCTAACCAATAATTTAGCTGCCAATATTCCATCCACAGCTCCTAATTCAGGTGGTGCTTTTGGTTCACCAAGTTCACTTAGTATTCAACCTCATACAGCAGAAATTAATAACTATGATAATTTATCATTACATCTTACTCCAAACAATGGTCAACAACAAGAACTCGAGGATTTAATAAGTATAAAAAGTTTAAGTTATAATAGAAAAAGTTTATTTGAATCATTTACGAATGCAAACAATAGTAGTCCAAGCCTGCACGGATCTTTACACGTACACAGCTCACCAAATGTTAAAGATACAAATGTTTTAAAATTACTTGGAGGATTTACACATAGTTATAACCAAAGTATTTCAAGTGCTGATGGTAATGCTTTCATTCCTGATATGACCCAACCTTCTGATTTCTTGACTTCTTCACAAACGAGGGCTAGAAGTGGTAGTTATGGATCTAGTATTTGGACTAGAACAAGTAATAATCCAACTTCAAGTCCAAATAATAATGCATGGAATTCAGGCTTAAGTTTATTAAATCCAATTAGTGTTAACGCTAATCCAATTTCATCAAATTTAGCTTCAAATCAACATCAAGCTGCATTATCTAACAATATTAATGATATTACTTCTCCACAAATATTTTATGCTGGTTCATTTGAAGAACCTCCAGTTCTTAAGATTGATTCATTAACTAATTCAACAAATCAATCATCTGTTCATACAGTTGATAATGAATTACATGATCAACCTACTACTTCTCAATCACTTTTCAAAGCTGGTAAATTTTTCAAATTTGGTACTAGTCCAAATAAGATAATTAGTAAATCAAGTGATAAATCATCTGATGATTTAGTTGTTGAAAGTGATGATTCACATACTACTACTAATGCTACTGGACCTGGTTCTGGAACTACTAATTCATCTAATGGGATACTTTCTGTTAGTTTTGGTGCTAAATCTTCAAGATTTTTCAAACTTGGAGCTAGAAGAGCTTCTTCAACTGTTCATACTCAGAGTAGTACTGAAAATGGTTCTAATGAAAAAGATTCTAATAATCCTTCTAGTGCTTCAACTAATGGCAATTCAAAAGATTCTGCTGGTACTTCAAATGGTTCTAAAGAAGGTAAAGAATCAAAAGAAGATAAAGATAAAGAAAAAGATACCAATAGTACTAGTACTCCAATTTCTAAGAGATTAAGTTTAGGTATTTCCTTTAAGAGAGGTACAGAGAAGGATAAGGATAAAGAAAAGGAAAAGGAAAAGAATAAGATTGTTGAAGAAAAAGAAGAACCAAGTGATGCATCTGTCCACTCTTAATGAATTATGATATTATTTTCCTTTTGCTATTTGTGTTGATTTTGAGTAGAAAAAAAAGAATTTTATATGTGTTTTTGATTATTTATTAATTTGCTATTTTTTTTTTATTTTACCTCTTTCATTATACTTTTTTACTATACTATATGTTTTCCTAATTTGTTATAATATTGTGTTTTTCTACTATATCTCTTCTCCATTCTTATACTTAGGTTTATTGAAATTAAAAGTTATGGCATTTTTTAATTATAATTTAAAGTTTTATCTTTAATATAGTTTGAAGTTTTTTATAATAAAATGAAAGATTGTATAATGAATATATAAGAATAAGGTTACATGTAACAAATGAGTAGTAAAAACACTTTAGTACAACCAAAAATAGAAAACAAATAGGTATTGTAAAAGAAAGTAAAAAATGTTTAAAGCAAAAAAAAAAAAAAAGAAAAGGAAGTAAAAACAAAAGTAATACAAATGAATTAATAAAACGAAAAAAAAATAACATAAAAAAAAAAAATAAGATTAACAAAAGATATATTTTGTATATGTGACGTTAATAGAAAATAAAACAATGCAGATAAAAAAGCAAGTAATGAATGATGATGTTATTAAAATAAATTATATAAATGCTGACCAGTAAAGCCAGTATAATAGATCTTCCTTTGATCTTCTAAAAAAGTATTGATGATGGTGTTTTTTTCTTTAGTAAATATAATAATAATTAATTAATAGAAAATAAATAAATCATTCTAATTTTGGTTCTTTTTTCTTTTGATTTTCAATTTTTTTTGGAGAAGCATCATTATTATTAATTTTATTTTGATCTTCAATTTTAGCTAATTTTTCTTTCAGAGCTTTTCTATTTAATGATTTTTCATCAATAATTTCTTCATCACTCCAATCAACTTTAACAACTCTACCTAATTTTGAACTATCAGTATTTCTTAAAATTCTTGGTTTTTCAGATTTCCATTCATCTTCCATATTTTCAAATCCATCATCATAAACATCTTTATAAATTGAATAAATTGCTTCATCTCTTAATTTTCTTTCTTCTTCTTGTGCCATCCATTCCATATGTTTTAAATCATCATTTGAAGGTTCATAAATATGCCATATAACATAATGAGGTAACCCAATAACAGAGTAACGCATTCTTTTACACATTTTACCAAATGCTTCAGTTTCAGCATGTTTTTCAAATGAAAAAGCAGGAAAATGAGCACCTGATTTAAAAACTTTAGCTTTTGATAAAATTGAAACACCTCCAATACCATCTAAAATCATTTCAGTTTCTATATCACCATATGGATCTCGAAGATAAGCTAAATGTGGTCTCCAAGTAGCATATTCAACATAACCTTCAACTATAACAGCATCTTCATCTAAAGTTGTTGCTAATTGTAAACCACCATCACTTTCTTGCCATGAATTCAAATCATAAGGTTGTTGATTACCTAACCATTCAGGTAAAGGTCTCCAAACATTTGGAACTATAACATCTTTATTATGATGCATTAAATCTTCTATAATTGTAGGTGGAATAGTTTCAACATCAACATCTCTCCAATAGACCCAAGAATGATAAGGTTTAATAGCAACAGAAGATAACCAATTTCTAGCTCTAGCCATCAGTTTTCTTCTTGAACCTTGAGCAGCAAAACCATGTCTATCAGAAAAACCTTGACCAATTGCTTGACCAAAATCTTTTTCAAAAATTTCAATTGAACCAAAATGTAAATCTGAATCTTGAAGATTTTGAATTTCTTGTAAAGAATCAACTAAAAGTTGCATTGTATTATCACTTGAATCAGAAACTAAAAAAGCTAAATCAATTAAATTATGTGGATAAGTCATATTTTTCATATGATCAAAAAACATTGGTAAATGAGCAGCAGCATCTCTTAATGGAACACAAAAGATAACTCTTTCATTGTATTGCCAACCATTTGGCCTTCCTATGAAGTCTTGTAAATCATAATAATTAGTTTCATAAACTTCAGTATCTTTAAAAGTAGGTCTATATAATGACAAATAAGTATTTGGAGTAAAAATCGCTATTATTGGAAGTGGTATCAAATTTATATTTGTAAAAGATTGAAGAAACGTTATGATAGTAACAGTTATGAACACCGATATGCCATAGATGAATCTTTTGGAGTATCTGTTTGTGAGTTGATTTCGTTTACGTCCTCCTTTGGGGAATAACTTTGGTGATCTATATTTAATGTTGATTGGGAGAGTTAGTAATCACAAGAGAAGAATTGAAAAGAGAGAAGAAAACGGTCAACGTACCCCAGATGGTCTTCCATTGCTGTGTAACCCATGAACCTATGCCTGTAGACCAGTGTTAGAGTGCCAGTGTGACGTGTTGTTGAGCTGTTCTTGAAAGATTGCTGTTACATTGAGCTATGCGAAAAAACAGTGCGCAGATTTGATTTCGATGATTTGATTTCGATTACAGACTTTTTACAGTACACAATTAACAAAGAACAGAGAACTACTATAGAAAGACATCAGACACCTGGCGGGAGGACTTGCGGATGGTTGGCGGTGCCTTCTTGTGGGTCTTGTTGGGAGAACGGGTCTTGGTCAGCTCCAACTGCTTCTGCTCCGTGCTGGCTGTGAAAGACACCTTCTTGGGCAACCTTCTCTTTGGCCCTTTGGCTCTGCCCTTCGTCATATGGTTCAACTTCTGTCCTTCCTTCTCCAGCTCAGAATTGTCCAACGTATGCGATTTAGAAATATTTCTAGTTGGCACTGATGAATTATCATTGTTATTATTTGATGTAGGTGATGCCATTGGATTATTAAATGAGTTCATGATTGTATTATTTAATGTAGATGCAAATTTTTGAAACTTTTGATTATTAGCTAAACCTGGTAATGCAACAGCATGTGGAAAAGTATTACTTCTTGTAGTAGATCTTGTTGGAGAAGACTCTGTATTGGAATTAGAATTAGTTTGTTTACGTTCTTCTAATTTATTATTAAGTTTAATTCTAAAACGTTCAAATTTTTGTAATGCTTCAGGTAATTCAATTTCTGGTCTAGGAGCAGGTTTGGGTTTATTCAAAGCACCAAATCTCTGTATAGCTTCTGGAACTTCATTTTTAGGTTTTGGTGTTGGTCTTGATTTATGCAGTGTACCTCTCTTTTGTAATGCTTCAGGAAGTTCAATTGATGGCTTACGACCAGGTTTTGGTTTGTTTAACTTATGAACTCTTTGTAATGCTTCAGGAATTTCTTTCTTCGCTTTGATAACAGGTTTAGGTTTATTTAAAGTTGTATATCTTTCCAAAGCTTCAGGAACTTTTTCTTCAGGTTTTGAAACCAATTTCGGTTTACTTAAAGTTGTAACTTTTTTAACAGCTTCATATTGTTCATTATCATCTGCTTCATATTTTAAATTTGGTTTTTTAACTGTTTTTAAAGTTCTATTGAATGTTTCAGAAACTTCTTTCTGAATTATAGGTTTTGGAGCAGGAGTAGGCTTTAATTTTCTAGTTCTTGTTATAACAGCCACATTTGAATCTTCTTTATTATCATTATATGAAGACTTCTTGTATGAATCAGGAGGAGTAGAAGGATTTGTAAGTTTTGGTGTTTTATGAATATGTGTAGTTCTAGTTGGAGAAGAAGATAAATCTTTATATGATTTACTTGGAGAAGATGGTGTTTTTGTAGGAGAAGATGCACCACCAGAAGTTAAGAATCTAGCATTCATAAATAAATCAGGAGCTCTTTCACCAACAGATGAATCAACTTTAGTTGGTGATAAAGCAGGAGCTTTAGCAGCTGCTACAGCAGACATAACAGACAGCGAGTTTGGCCTTGGAATGTAATCAAGAGCAACATTTGCAATCTGAGTTCTCGGAGTTGGTTTTGGCTTTGGCTTAGGTTGTGGCTTTGATTTTGGCTTTGGTATTGGTTTGTGAATTGTAGGTGTTATTGTTGATTTAGTAAATGATGTTGAAGTGGAAGAAGATATTGATTTATTATTTGATAGTGAAGTTGATAAACTAGAAGAAATGGATGAATTAAGTATACTTGATTTTGAAGATGTTGTTCTATTAGATGTATTAGAAGTTAATCTATCAGGTAATAAGGGCTTTTCTTCTTTATTTGATAGAACTGAGCTTTTTAAAACAGAAGTTGATCTATCAGGAGCAGCAGGTTTGTCAAAAACAGACAGCTTATTGACTGATTCAGAACTCTTAGTTTCACTAAATTTCCATTGCTCTAATTGTTCAGGACCTTCATCATCATCATCATCAGATGAGTCAGATTCAGATTCAGATTCAGATAAAGTAGTATTTTTTATATCATTTCTAGATCTCTTTGAAACATTCAAAATTGAAGATTTAGGAGTAAAAGTAAGATCTGTTCTAACAGGAGTTTTTAAAATATCATCAGCTTTAATTGCTTTTGGTTCATTTTTATTTCTTTCAGGAATTTCAAATTTTGTATTAACATCAAGTTGATTCATTAATTCAGCTAATGAATCATGACGTTCTTTAGTTTTAATTTCAACAGAAGTTGGACCCATAGAAGCAAATGAACTTTTAAATAATTTTTTAGAATCATAATCAGATGGTGATGATCTACCAATTGGATTTATTAATTCAATATCTAAATCTCTATATATACTTCTCTTTGCACTATTATCATCTATTGTTGATTCATTATAATTATAACTTAAAGATTGTTGTTGTAAAGCTGTACTTTTAGTTGGAATTAATGGTTTAACTTTCTTTTTAGGTGAATTTTTATAAGCTTGTCTTTTTCTTTCAACTTCTCTTTCTAAATTTGATATTCTGTTATCATTTTCTAAAAATCTTGTTGAACTTAATTCTTGAAAAGTATCCAAGAATTTATCAACATCAGGATCACCATATAAACTGGCCATTTTTTATAATTTTTTGTATTGTAATTTGAAATTGAAAGAAATGAATTGTTATAATTTTCAAGTCTGCATGAAGATGCTGATTTATTTCTATTTCACTGTTTACACAATTTAACGTTTTTTATTGCGGTCGATTTCC
>JAJLZM010000030.1:0-20445 GCA_030572235.1 Ambrosiozyma kamigamensis | reverse complement strand
CGGGTATTTGAAAAAACGGGAATGCTCAAAACACGTTAACATATGCAGAACGTATAAATACCACTACAATCCCTATACTATTCCTTGATGATCTGGATGACACGTAGATGAAAACCCTTTTGCTGGTTTGGCTGGATATTGTTCATCAAGTTGCTGGTTTTTTCTAACAATACACACTCGTTTGTTTTTTATTTGAAAAACTTTCCCTTTTTTTTAATATCACAATATGTCAAGTTTAAGAAACTTAACTGGAAGTTCAAGAGCTTTAAATGTATCACAAAATAGTGATAATGATACTTCATTTGATCCATTTGCTGACCCACGTCAACAACAACAAGATGATGATATGATTGAATTATCTTCTTATTCTGATCATACTTCAAGTGAAAATAATACAAAATCTGCTAATAACACTCCAACTATTCCTCCATATATAGATCCATTTGCTAGTTCTTCAAGTCAAACTTTACCAAAACCATTTGATAGATATCCTCAAGGTTTAACTGGAACTAGAGTTATGTCAAGTACATCTGATATTTCAACGACTCATTTATTAAATAATGTAAGTAATAATAATCATACTCAATCAAGTTTTTTTAAAGATTCAAATACTGGATCTGGTACAAGTTCAACTGATGATTCATCAAGTTATATGGGTGTTAATTTATTAGTTGAACAAGAATATTCTCCATTTGGTGGTTATCCACAATCATCATTTCCTTTAACAATGGATGAAGTAGAACCTGATGATTATATTCATAATCCTGATCCTGTTTTAGATGCTGAATATGAAAAAAATAGATTTAAAAATGATTTAAAATCAATGGATAGAAGATCATTGATGACTTTAGTAGGTTTAGTTTTCATTTGTTTAGGTGCTTTAGCTTTATTTGTTGTTTTCCCTGTTTTAACATATACTGGTGTTACTGAAAAAGAATTAGGTATTGCAAATGATTATATTCAATTAACTGATTATGTTTATCCAATGTTAAGTGCTATTAGAACTAATTTAGTTGATCCTGATTCACCTTCAAGTGCTTTAACTAGAAAAGCAAAAGATGGCTCTTTATGGAGTTTAGTTTTCAGTGATGAATTTAATGCTGAAGGTAGAACTTTTTATGATGGTGAAGATCAATTTTGGTATGCTGCTGATTTCCATTATGCTGGTACAGTTGATTTAGAATGGTATGATCCTGATGCAATTACAACTGCTAATGGTACTTTAAAGATTCAAATGGATGCCTATAAAAATCATGATTTATTTTATAGATCTGGTATGTTAAATTCTTGGAATAGAATGTGTTTTACTCAAGGTGTTTTGGAAATTAGTGTTAGATTACCAAATTATGGTAATGTTACTGGTTTATGGCCTGGTGCTTGGTCAATGGGTAATTTAGGTAGACCTGGTTATTTAGCTACATCTGATGGTACTTGGCCTTATTCATATAATTCATGTGATGCTGGTATTACTGCTAATCAATCTTCAAGTGATGGTACTTGTTTTGCTAAAGGTCAAAGATTAAATTCTTGTACTTGTCCAGGTGAAGAACATCCAAATCCAGGTACTGGTAGAGGTTCACCTGAAATTGATATCATTGAAGGTGCTGTTGATACAACTTTAGGTTGTGGTGTTGCTTCACAATCTTTACAAATTGCTCCTTTTGATATTTGGTATTATCCTGATTATAATTGGGTTGAAATTTATAATGATTCATTAACTGTTATAAATCCTTATACTGGTGGTCCATTTCAACAATGTTTTTCTTCTGTTACAACTTTAAATCCAGAATGGTATGAATATGGTAATTCAACTGAACATTATTTTCAAAAAATGGGATTTGAATATTTAAATGATCAAGATACTGGTTATGTACAATGGTTTATTGGTGATAATCCAACTTGGACTGCTTATTCACAATCAATGGCTCCAAATGGTAATGTTGATTGGAGACCAATTTCACAAGAACCAATGTCAATTGTTTTAAATTTAGGTTTATCAAATACTTGGGCATATATTGATTGGATGTCACTTCATTTTCCAATGCATATGGAAATTGATTATGTTAGAGTTTATCAACCAAATGATTCTGTTAGTTTAACTTGTGATCCTGAGGATTACCCAACTTATGATTATATTAATAGTCATCCAAATGCTTATTTAAATTGGAATAATACTTCTTGGGAATCTGCTGGTTATCCATTTCCAAAAAATAAATTAACTGGTTGTTAATAACTAGTAATATATTTGTATTATAAAAATTTCCTTCGTCCTTTTCTTTTATATTCTTTTCTTTGATTAGTTTATTCTCTTTATATTTGCTCTTTAGATTATTTTTGTGTATGTGTTTTTCTGTTTTTTTGTGTTAATTTTACGTCTTTTTCATTGCATTTTGCTTTATTATTATTATTACTTATACTTCTTTTATGCTTTCTCTTAATAAAATACCAGATACAATATATTAATATTAATTAAAGATTAAATTCAACAGGATCAAATTCTAATAAACTATTTAACTGTATACCAAATTCATTATCTTTACCAATTATATCATTAACTAAATCATCACCTAAAACTTTTAAATTATCTTTATCAGGAATCCAAACAACATAACCATTTGATCTTTTACCACTTAATGCACCATTTAAAGCATCTTCAAATATCAAACAATCTTCAATATTAATTTTATCTTTTAATCCGTTATTTATCTTTTCTAATCCTAACCACCAAATATTTGGATTTGGTTTACCTTTATCTTTAAGTCTTTCATCATCACCAGTAATTATATTTCCATTAAAATATTTAAATAATGAATCTTGTAAATGATTTGTTTTTAATTTATATTTAAATGATTTGGTTGATGTACATACACAAATTGGAATCCCTTGATCATTTAAATATTTTATTAATTTTAAAACACCAGGCATTAATTCAACTTTAGGCCAATAATATGATTGTAAATCAACAGCTAATTTTTCAAATTCTTCAGGTGTTGTCTTGTCTTGTAACTTATAACTTTCAATTAATATTTTTGTTGCTTGATGACCTGGTATACCTTGTATTTTTGATTTAATGTCCCATGATAAACCTTCTTTTATTCCAAAGTTTTCTCGTAATATTTGTGATGTGATTTGTGTGTAAATTGGTTCTGAGTCAATCAAAAGACCGTCCATGTCAAACAAACATGCTTTGAACCGACGACTGCCGTAGTTTGGGATTGAATTGGGTTGTTTGTGTTCCATCGTGTCGTGTTCAACTGGTTGTTGCTTGTTAAGAAAGAAAAAGTGATTTTATTGTGGTCGCTTTTTTTTTTGATAAACTGAAACCAGCTCAATCTATTTAAACCTATAAACCTATAAAACGCAAATACCCAAAGAAACCATAAAATAATATATAATATAATAATAAAAAAACTATCATTTACAAGCTTTAACTTTAATACCATAAATAATAAGACCAACAAGTAATATAGAAAATGAATCAATGTAAACACATGCCAATAACAATCCACCAAAGAATAAATAAACTCCTAATTTAGATTCATCACCTTGCCTTAATATTTCAGGTGTATTAACAAAAGGTAATAAACTTTTTTTAACTAGAAAACAAATTGTTTCATTCATAGTTAATGCAACATTATATGGATCATCTAAATTTTTTGAAAAATTTTGAAATGTTAATTGGGGGAGTTGTTCAACTGGTGTAAAAATTGGACCATATTCATCAACAATTAAATTAATTTTAGTTTGTGGATTTATAATATTAATTTTAAAATAATTTATACCATCTGGAAATCGAATTTTATGTTTATTTAACAGATCTTGTAAATCTGTATTTATAAATATTGCTTGATTATCTTGAAAATGATTTAAAATTATATCTAATTTTGAAAATTTTGAATCAATCGTAATACCAAATTGATTGTTTTTTAAATTAGTTACATGTTCAAATTCACCAATAAATTTTTTAAATTTGATTTCTAATGTTTGTAATGTTGATGGTAATTTAAACCAAATATCACTATTTAATGTTAATCCAATTGGTTCAAATAATATTAAAGTTGATAGATGTAATGAATTAGATGAATTTAATTTAAAATAATCAATTGAATAACAACCTAAATTTTGTAAATATTTTGGAATTTGTAAATTATCATCAGTATCTTGATCTTCATTATCAATTGATGAATGAAATATTAATGTAGTTAATGAATTTGGTAAATTATTTAATGTTGATGAATTTAATCTAACAGAATGACGATTATTACTTGAATATAAATCAATTAAATTCAACTTATTTAAATTTGAAAGATTTAAATTTATTAAATTATTTGAAAATATCTTTAAATTTAAGACATTAATATCTTTTTGTAATGTAATATTAGAAAAGTCTTTCTTTTTAACTGTTAATTGATTAATATAATCTATTTGTGGTAATAAATCAAATCTTAAATCAACTAATTGAGGCGGTGATTCATTAACTACTGGTTGCGGATCAAACCTATTTTCAAAGATATTTAAAAGTGCTCCTTGTTCATTATCAAAGTCGTCATTAAACCAATCTTCAGCAGCATCTATTTCTTCATCTCTTAGTTGAATCATTTCTTCATCCATTTCATTGATTTCTTCATCTATCTCTTCATCTTCCATCTCTTCTTGTCTATTATCATCATCAAATGGAAATAAATGAAAATCACCTTCTTCATCTCCATCATATTCATCTAAAGACCAACTTTTAATGATTAAATTTTGTTTTTGTTTTAAATATGAATATGCTTTAATTGAATCATCATCTAATTGAACACTATTAAAATCATCAAATTTGAAAAAAATATCATTTGAATATTGCTTTATAACTGACATATACTTTTCACACGTGTACATCGGAGAGAAAAGTTTTGAACCACCACTTTCTAATAATGTTAATTTAATATCATCTTCTTCATTTGGTATATATTTTGACCATATATCAAGTCTTGCGAAATCACCAACGTATAATGATAAATGATTCAACTTTGGAAACAATGCTTTCAAACCTTCTAATCCACCATAAGTTTGATAAGCATATGAAGTTAAATGAGTAACTTTATCAAAAAAAGTGACTTTTGTTAAAAGTGGATGTTTTAATTCAACAATTTTAATATTAATTGAATTTAATAATTTTTCAATAAAATTTATAATTAATTCATTTTCATTTTCATATATTGTAGCAGAAAACATTTGATCAATAATTAAATGATTTAAATTTAATTTAATTAATCCATTAATTAATTTTTTATTTGTTGATTTTAAATTTAATAAATTTAATTTTAAATTAATTGTTGTAAAAAATAATAAATTTAATTTTAAATTTGCTTTTGTAAATCCATATTTCATTATTAATTTCACTTTTGGTTTAAAAATTAAAAAATATTTTATAAATTCAATCCAATTATCATCATCATATTGAATTTGTTTTAATATAAAAGCAATTATTTGTAACGATAATTCAGTTGGTAAAGACTTAATAATTGAGATACAACACTGGGTGTTTTTGTGTAGTTCTATGCTGGAACCAACATTGAAGAAGCGCAACCCCATTGACTAATTGATTTTGCCCTTGTAGGAAGAATTTCCTTTAATTTAGTTGTTTTGTGGTGTTAAATTGGTGTAAAATAGGTTATCTTTTGATTTAGAGCCGACAAGGCCGGGTGACGGTTGAGCCGGCGAGCCGGTGCGCCGCTGAATTGATGTTTAAGAGGCTGAGCGGCTGAGCGGAAATTATTCTTTTTTCTTCAATTGCTCACACAAAAAGAACACATTTGGTGGCAATATCTGGTAAAGTACAGAACATCTAGTTTATAGGACAATTAAGAGATGACTAGTCCAAAGAAACAATTCAAAGCAGCACTATTTGACTTAGATGGTTTACTATTAAACACAGAAACTATTTTCAATTTAGCAGTCAAATTGGTTTTAAAAAAACAATTCAATATTGATGGACCAACATCAGAATTAATTTCAAAATTACAAGGTTCACCATTCATATCAACATCAGCAATCATTATATTAAACTATTATAATATTAAAGATTATCCATTTGAAAAATTATATGATTTAATTAATGATGAACAAGTTGATTTATATAAAACATCAAAATTAATGCCTGGTTCAATTCAATTAATTAAAAAGTTAAATCAATTAAATATACCAATTGTTATTTGTACATCATCACAAAAATGGAAGTTTGATATGAAAACTAATCATTTATTAGATTTTTTTAATTTATATTTTAAAAATAATGTTATTACTGGTGATGATAAAAGATTAAATGGTAAAGGTAAACCATTACCTGATATTTGGTTTTTAGGTTTACAATTATTAAATGAAAATAACAATAATAATGATGAAACAATTAATATTAAAGATTGTCTTATATTTGAAGATAGTATTAATGGATTCATTAGTGGTAAATCTGCTGGTGGTTATGTTATTTGGGTTCCTGATAAAGAAATTGTACATGAAAGTTTAACTAATGATCAAATAACTGATTTGGTTGGTGATAAAAATCAATATGGTTTGATATTAGATAGTTTAGAAGATTTTGATTTTGATTTGTTCTTTTAGTTGTTTAAATTATAGACTTTTTTATATAGATCGATACAATACTAAATTATATTTAAGTTAGAAAATTATATATTAAAAAGAAAATTTGCACAATCACAATTGATTAATTTATGTGAAAAAACTCCTGAAGTCTAGCTCCGAATTTGTCTCTATAATATTTACTCATCAATCTATCTTTGTCTAGAGATGCCCTATTTAAATTGGAGAAAGTGAGATTCCCATCATGGATACAAAGGGAGTGTGGTTTTAGACCAGAAGCATCAATACCAATATCAGCAAATAAATCAAGTTGTGTCATAGCGTCATTTACATGTTCCATTGTTGATGGAGCTTCAGTTATAGCAAAGTGTTCTAAGATAACAAAAAGTCCAACAATGTCATCATTAAACTTACACAAACCCCAATTTATCATTTCTCTTGTATGGACAGAAGGTTTTAAAGATTGAATTAGTTTATATGATTTTACTTCGTCACAGAATCTATCTATCAAACGAATATCCCTGAGTGTAAACATGTCTTTGAATGCTTCATCATAAATATTTTGTTCAATTTCTTCCTCCTTTTCTTCATCTTCATCTTCATAATCATATTCATCTTCCTCTTCATATTCATGTTCATCGTCTAAATTAACTAAACTAAACTTAACAAGAACACGATCATGATTCACCTGTCTATTTAGTAGTTTCTTGCACTGTTCAGAAGTTAGTATTAGATTGGGGTGTCTTTGAACTAGACCGAAATATTTATTATGCACTTCTGTAAAGTATTCTGAATCTGAAATATTTTTCATGACACTAGAACTATCAGAAATAGATTCAGTATTCAATATTTTAGATAAAACCTGAAATCCAAAAATGATTGCCTTATAGGATTTGTACTGTTCTTCAGTACGAAATAAATATTTAACAGCACCTTTCATTTCTTCTTTAATTATTTCATGACTATCAAGATTAGTAATTATAAATGCAGCTAAATAAGCCCATATTAAAGGCTCGTTATTATAAGATTCTTCATCTTCCTCTGGAAAACATGAAGGAATTGTGAAATCTTCATATTCTATTACCAATTCATCATCCTCATTATATTTGGGTTTCCCTTCGAAGTTGATATGATAGTCATTGAATACCCAGTTTAAACCATCAACCATTCCAACAAAGCAACCATACATAATAAAGTTAATATAACATTGACTCAGAATTTTGAAATCAATTGTTCTGATCAAATGATTGTTATTAGTGTACTTCATACATCCTCCTTCGGTAACATCATTGGCCAAAGGCTTTCGAACTTCCCAACCCATCACATTACGCCGTTTCCATTTTATTTCATATGTAAAACCAATATCTAATTCGGGACTGTTATTTCCCAATTTATTATGATCCAATTCTCCAGGATAATGTTCGAAAGTCCAGGTACTTGAGACTGATGGAGAAGAATGAGGTTTTAAATACCACATCAATATTCTAAATATTAAAAGTACATTTTCAGCATTTTCTTTAATTTTATAACCAGGAGTTTTTCTGGAAATTGTCATTGGCTTGATTCTAAATTGAATACATGTAATTTCTTTAAACATTTCTCTTAGCCTTTCTTTTTTAATGGGTTTATCTTGTAAATTCTTTTCTATAATTGCCTTTGAATCAAAAATTTTTTGTAATGCTCTCATTTTAAATGTTGGATATTTGCTATCTGTAACTCTTTCAAACACATATGGAGCCATACGATGTTGTGTGACATCCTTTCTAGGTCTTTTTGTGGATTTGCATGTATTTTTTGAACTAGTGGCCTTGAATCTTTTAGGTGAAGGTTCACAATCTGATTCATTTCCTGCTCTGTTATCTTTGGTAGTTGTTAATGATGATGATACAAAAGGCTTGAGGTCATCACTTGGATTCAGATAGGTACAATAAAAAGATAAACATAAACCAACAATTCTAATATCTGCTGCCATTGACCAGTCAAGCTTTTTATGTACCAATCTGCAAAGAAAACCTAATGTATCTCCATTTTTCTTTATCGGAAGATCAGCTAAGTTTAGTAACCAATCACCAGTATTTGGAAGGGTATGTTTGCCTTCTCTTAAGAATTCATCAATGATATTCAGTGATTTATAAATTTCGGAGTAGCAAACTCTACAATTAGTTGTTGGATCGGGGGACATGGGCATAGTAGTATAGAGTTGGTTTGGTATTATAGAGTTTGATAGAGTAGTGGGGGAACATATAGCTGTTATTTTAACATAATGTTAACAGTTCAATTATCTGTTCTGCAAGTTGCGGCTAAATTTTGCTATTCCGCTGATTTCGATCGATCGATCTGTATTTCACGTTGAAGATATACAAATGCATTTATCACAATTCTTCAATTTAATAAACGAAGAAAATTAAAATATAAATCTCAGAAAAGTATATGTATTAGAATAAAAACGAAAGAATATACAGATATTGTTAAACTATAAAACCAAATTATTAAAATTAAAACACCAATTATAAACCTAACTGTTCAACAGTCTCATCAAGAGATTTCACAATTATATCCATAGCTTCATCAATAATTGACTTATCAAGAATATATGCAGGAGCAAGTAGAAACCCATCTCCAATGACACCATCGTTAGGAGAGTAAGCAGGATAGACACATAAACCATTCTTGAAACATGTTTCATGGAAAGTTTGAGCAAATCCAATTGACGAATCAAATGATTCTTTAGTATCTCTATCTTTAACAAATTCAACACCTCTAAATAATCCAGCACCTCTTATTGAACCAACATATTTATGATCACCTATTTTCTTCTTTAATTGCTCATCAATATATAATCCCATATTATATGAATTTTCAACTAAATTTAAAGCAGCAATTTTCTTTTGAACAGCTAAGGCAATTCTACAATTAACTGAATGTGAATGATAAGTTTGAGCACCAACAATAATACCTGAACCATTTGCAATTGTATCCTTAACTAATGGAGAAACTAAAACACCGGCAATTGAAACAAAACCAGATCCTAATGTTTTACCTATAGTTTGAATATCAGGAGACATACCTTTTGGTAAGAACTGTTCCCAAGCATGATAAGTACCAGATCTACCCATACCACACATAACTTCATCTAACATAAATAAAGCACCATATTTATGACATATTTCTCTACAACCTTCTAAATAACCAGGAATTGGAGTTTGACATACTCTTGGAGAACCAGAAACAGTTTCACAAATAAAAGCTGCAACTTGATCAGGACCAACAGCTTGAAATTTATAATCTAATTCTTTTAATAATCTAATTTTATAATCTTCTAAAGTTTCATCTTTCTTCATTAATCTATATGGGTTACAAGTAGAAACCTTTGGTGTTATTTCTTCAGGAAGTAGGATAGGCTTGTATCTATTCAAGACTTGTGTATCAGCAATTGATAAAGCACCAGCTGTAAAACCATGATATGAATGTAACCTTGAAATAAATTTGATCCTTTGAGGTTCACCTTTATCTAAAAAATATTGTCTAATAATCTTCATTGCATTTTCATTAGCTTCAGAACCAGAACCAACAAATAAAGCAGCTGAAAAAGCACCTTTTGGTGAATGATCACAAATAAATTTACCTAAGTCTTCAGCATAATAATTACAAACAAATGTAGCAGAACTATAGACACATTCATGACCAACTTTTGCAAATTCTTTAGCAATATCTGGATCACAATGACCTAAAGAACCAACTGCTGCACCTGTAGCAAAATCAATTAACGTTCTTGTTTCTTTAGTAATTGGATCTTGAATTGTAACTCTAGAACCTTCACCACCAACAGCCATTAAAGGTCTTTTGGCAACTTTGTTTTGAAAGACATATGATGTCTTCTCTTCTTCAATTGTCATTTTTGAAAGATATGTAAAGAACTACTTATGTAGCATTGTATTGGACTTCTAATTAACTTTTAAGTAATTGTCTTCATTTATATAGTGCAGACATGTTTGATCATTGATCACTTGATTGATATTAATTGATAACAAAATCAATGATAAGCTAACTGTAGTTTTAGTTGAGCGGATCTTTCTAATTACAGCATATTAATTGAAGATTCATGATTTGGTAATTAATCAAAGGGTGTAGATTAAAGCTAAGGGAAAGATAAAGACCCTTAAAGAATTAGAGAAGATCAATTTAAAATTGATCAAATCGAGCGATCCAAAAATTAGGTGCTAAAGACTCGTAAAGAGGCTGAAATCAAATCATTCTTTAGTTTCGTTATCTTTAACAAATTCAATACCTCTAAATAGTCCAGCACAACTTATAGAACCAACATATTTATAATCATTGATCGCCAATCTTCTTTTGTAATTGTTCATCAATATACATTATATGAATTTTAAACTATATTTAAAGCACCGATTTTCTTTTGAACAGCTAAAGTAATTCTACAGTTAACTGAATGACAATGATAAGTTTGAGATCCAACTAGAGAACCAGAACCATTTGTAGTAGTATCTTTAACTAATGGAGAAACTATAACTAAAACACCTGCAATTGTAGCAAAACTTGAACCTTTACCAATTGTTTGAATATCTGGAGACATACCTTCTGGTAAGAATTGTTGCAATGTATGATAATTACCGGATGTACCTAAACCACATATAACTCCATGTAACATAAATAGAGTACCATATTCATAAACAGCTTCTCTAAAACTAGAAGAACCAGGAACAGGAACAGGAACAGGAACAGGAACAGGAACAGGAACAGGAACAGGAGTTTAACAACTTAATGATGAATCTGAAACAATTTCACAAATATTAGCAGCAACAGTAACTGGACCCAATATTTGAAATGTATAATCCAATTCTAAAGCTAATCTATCTTTATAATCTGCTAAAGTTAAATTAAGTTCATCTTTTTTCATTAATATAAATGGATTATATACCTGAAGAAACTGAAGAAACTTTGAAGTGCATTATCATTTGTTAAAATTTGAACCATTTTATAAATTAAATCAGGTCTGAGTTAATTGAATAGCATTGATAAGTTTGAACACCAGCAATAACATCGTAGTATAATGGAGAAATTTAAACACCAGAAATAGGAGTTCAACTATCCAATCAGAGAGAGTTTCTCACAAAATTCAAAATCACAACAAATCGCACTTTCTGAATTCAAATTCGAATTCGAATTTGCCCTTTTTGCCTCTTCCTTCTTCTTTCCCTCTTTACGTGTCTTTACGTGCAAAACTCCAATATCAACACATTACAATGCTGTATGATACTCTTCTCATCTCCTGAGTTACCGGTGCTTCATATTTGAATCTTTAAACTGAATCATTTGGTTATAATTTGAAATCTCATTGGATTAAATCTCATCTTGAATTTCAAGTTGTTGATATCTTAAGTTGCTTGACTTTTAGATTTAATAAAACCATAAGTTTCCAAGAACCTACCAATTGATTTCTTCACACTTTCATTTTCAATACTCATAGTTAAATCTCTAATTCTAATAGTTGATAAAATAATGTGCAAACACTATACCATTCTCTTCAGATTGATTTGTTAACAATGATGGATAATCATTGATTACTCTTATTTAGTAAAACATATTGGACCACCTTCCCACTTCCTTATTACTTTGTTGTTTCTTATTACTTACTATATGCGATCGTTGAATATTAGCAATAAGTCTCCAATGTTTGGAAGAATGTGTTTAGCCCAATTGCAATGAATTTTATTACACCAATGATATGGATTGATTTATGGAAACAAGAGATCACTTCATTATTTATTTGCTTTATATTTGCTAGATTCCCATTTTTGGTTAACACTTTTTAGCATCATTACTAGCAGGCTTTTGAATATCAGGTTTCTGGGCAGTGATCTTATCTTCTTTGTGATAAATACCATTTTTTTTTTGGCCAATTCTTTGAAGATAACCCATGTCTTCAACATTGGAAGTCAAATAGATGTTTAGATTAATATGGTGATTTTATATATAGTGAGTTTTAGGCTTTGTGGTACATAGTTATCAAATTCAGCTGTTTGGAGGCTTTAAGTAAGATGAATTTAACTTTAAATATTAATTTAAACAACTGCTATTTCATACTTTGTTGCTAATTTATTGCTATTTCAATGATTATATACTCTTGTATAAGCTGTATAGTTATAATATAAGATAAATGTGTAACCCGTACTTATTGGTTGCAATTTATATTTAACTTTAAAGATACACAAATACATTTATAACATTTTTTTAAAATATAAACCTCAGAAAAGTAAATGTACTAAAAACGAAAGAATATAAATTATTATCACTATTTAAAATAATTATCAACCTAACTTTTCAAAAGTCTCATCAAGAGATTTCACAATTATATCCATAGCTTCATCAATGGTTGGCTTATCAACAATATATGCAGGAGCAAGTAAAAAACCATCTCCAATGATACCATCATTAGGAGAATATGAAGGATAGACACATAAACCATTCTTAAAACATGTTTCACGGAAAGCTGAAGCTAATTCAATTGAATGATCAAATGATTCTTTGGTTTCTTTATCTTTAACAAATTCAACACCTCTAAATAATCCAGCACCTCTTATAGAACCAACATATTTATGATCTCCAATTTTCGTTTTTAATTGTTCATCCATATAAAGACCCATATTATAAGAATTATCAACTAAATTTAACTTAGCTATTTTTTTTTGAACAGCTAAGGCAATTCTACAATTAACTGAATGTGAATGATAAGTTTGAGCACCAACAATAGCACCTGAACCACTTGCAATTGTATCTTTAACTAATGGAGAAACTAAAACACCTGCAATTGTAGCAAAACCTGAACCTAAAGTTTTACCAATTGTTTGAATATCTGGACCCATACCTTCTGGTAAGAATTGTTCCCAAGCATTATATGTACCACATCTACCCATACCTGACATAACTTCATCTAACATAAATAAAGCACCATATTTGTGACATATTTCTCTACAACCTTCTAAATAACCAGGAATTGGAATTTGACATGCTAATGATGAACCAGAAACAGTTTCACAAATGAAAGCTGCAACTTGACCAGGACCAACAGCTTGAAATTTATCATCTAATTCTTTTAATAGTCTAATTTTATAATCTTCTAATGATTCGTCTTTATATTTTAATCTATATGGATCACAAGCAGAAACCTTTGGTGTTATTTCTTCAGGTAGTAAAATTGGGTTATATCTATCCAACACAGGTATATCAGCAATTGATAATGCACCAGCTGTAAAACCATGATATGAATGATATCTTGAAATAAATTTAACTCTTTCAGGTTCACCTTTATCTAAATGATATTGTCTAATAATTTTTAATGCATTTTCATTAGCTTCAGAACCAGAACCAACAAATAAAGCAGCTGAAAAAGCACCTTTTGGTGAATGATCACAAATGAATTTAGCTAAATCTTCAGCATAATAATTACAAACATAAGTTGGGAAAGTATAAATACACTCTTGACCAACTTTTGCAAATTCTTCAGCAATATCTGGATCAAGATGACCTAATGAACCAACTGCAGCACCTGTTGAAAAATCAATTAATGTTCTTGATTCTTTAGTAATTGGGTCTTGAATTATAACTTTACATCCTTCACCACCAACTGCCATTAAAGGTCTTTCGGCAACTTTGTTTTGAAATAGATATGATGTGTTTTGTTGGTCAATTGTCATTTTTGTGGAAGATATTTAGAAAGAACTAGTGATGAAGACATTGGACTTTAATTCTAACTGCCTTTCAAGCAATTGACCTGACTTATATAGCAGACCGTTTAGATGAACGGAGAACTGTGTCGGACATGTTTGGTTGTTAATAACTTGATAACAGTAATCTATTTGCAGTTGTTGGAGCGGATTTTTCTTATTAGAGCGTTTGCTCATTTATAAGGGAAAGATCCGACAGATAAAGAACAACCTTAATATTGACCCAATTTGAGCGGTCCACAAGTTCTTTTTCAGTGAAATAACTGAAAGGTTACGTGAAATATAAAAGAGACTGAAAGTGGAAACAATACTAGATTGAAGAAAATATAAATTGAAAAAGGAAAATAACGAAAATATAAGTATTGAGCCTCGGAACGCTAAATACCCCAGAAAACACCATATAAAGGGTTGAACTGTAAATAAAGAAAGGAAAGAAAATAGATGGAGAAGTAGGAAAAAAGTAGAAAAGCAGAGTATATGCCTGATATACTATAAAAAATAGATTAAAATAATTATAATCCTAACTGTTCAACAGTTTCATCAAGTGATTTCACAATAATATCAGTAGCTTCATCAACGAGTGATTTATCAACAATATAAGAAGGAGAAAGTAAGAAACCATCACCAATTAAACCATCAGCAGCATAAATTGCTGGAAAGACAGATAAATTATTCTTGTAACAAGCTAATGTGAAAACTTTAGTAAATTCAACTGATTGAGCAAATGGTTCTTTGGTATCTTTATCTTTAACAAATTCAACACCTCTAAATAATCCAGCACCTTTAATACAACCAACATATTTATGATCACCAATCTTCTTTTTTAATTGTTCATCAATATATAATCCCATATTATATGAATTTTCAACTAAATTTAAAGCAGCAATTTTCTTTTGAACAGCTAAAGCAATTCTACAGTTAACTGCATGACAATGATAAGTTTGAGATCCAACTAATGCACCTGAACCATTTGCAATTGTATCTTTAACTAATGGAGAAATCAAAACACCAGAAATTGAAGCAAAACCTGAACCTAAAGTTTTACCTATAGTTTGAATATCAGGAGACATACCTTTTGGTAAGAACTGTTCCCAAGCATGATAAGTACCAGATCTACCCATACCACACATAACTTCATCTAACATAAATAAAGCACCATATTTATGACAAACTGCTCTACATCCTTCTAAATAACCAGGAATTGGAGTTTGACAACCTAATGATGAACCTGAAACAGTTTCACAAATATAAGCAGCAACAGTATCTGGACCAGCTTTTTGAAATGTATCATCTAATTCTTGAACTAATCTATCTTTATAATCTTCTAAAGTTTCACCTTTTTTCATTAATCTATATGGATTACATGAAGAAACTTTTGGAGTTTGTTCTTCAGGTAATAAAATTGCTTGATATCTATTAAACATTGGAGTATCAGCAATTGATAAAGCACCCATAGTAAAACCATGATAAGAATGTTGTCTTGAAATAAATTTCTTTCTTTGAGGTTCACCTTTATCTAAATGATATTGTATAATAACTTTCATTGCATTTTCATTAGCTTCAGAACCAGAACCAACAAATATAGCAGCTGAAAAAGCACCTTTTGGTGAATGATCACAAATAAATTTAGCTAAATCTTCAGCGTAATAATTACAAACCATTGAAGGAAAAGTATAAACACATTCTTCACCAACTTTTGTAAATTCTTTACAAATATCAGGATCACGATGACCTAATGAACCAACTGCAGCACCTGTTGAAAAATCAAGTAATGTTTTAGTTTCTTTAGTAATTGGATCTTGAATTGAAATTCTGCAACCTTCACCAGAAACAGCCATTAAAGGTCTTTTACCAACTTTACTTTGGAAAATATATGAAGTAGTAGTTTGTTCTTCGTCAGCAGTCATTTTGATTTTTGAGTATGATGATAATTAATTGAAAATGTAAATTGTGAATCTGAAGTTTAAAGTGCAATTGACCTCATTTATATATAAATCCAATAATTGAAAGGAGAACGGAAGTCGGAGATTTGTGATAACCTGATAAGCCATTTGATCAATTCCAATTCAAGAAGTTCCTTGCTTATAAGTAATTATTATTGCTATAGATCAAATAGATTATATGTAACAAGCAAAACATCTGGATCAAAATGGAAAGATAAGAGTTGATTAAGGAACTGCTAGTCCGAAGTAATAATTAATTCAATTTCAATTGATAATAAATTCGTTTAAATATTCATATAAATTGTATATCATGCTCTCAGATACATGCATATTGCAAATGGGTTTAAGTGAGATATATAATTAAAGGGACCATATAGAGTATAGCCATAAATAAATGTAGTGATCGATAATTCAAATCATATTCTTTCAGGCTTTCAGGAAGTCCATGGAACATTAAAATGTTGTATAATGTGCCTTTTGGAGAGATGTCAAGTTATATTAATTTCAATAATCGATTGATAACAATTTAGTCTTATAGGAGTGACCATATAGATGGAGTTAAGAAACAAGAAAACAGTTAAAGACCGTGCTGCTTACTGATAGATTTGGATGTTTGTTCGCCTGTGAAAAGATAAAAAGATCAAAACAACTTTTTAAGTCTTTGCGACAGCGAAAATGTTGTAGCCCAATTAGGCAAATTGTGCGATCGATTTTGAATAACATATAGAAAACTATTCCAAAGAATGGGTATAAAAAATGTAATCAGTATTATTAAACAATTATAACTATGAAAAAACAAAAGAATACAAATTATGGAGAAGTAGTAAAACTGGTAGAGGATCACCACTTTCTGTATGAAGTAGAATAATTGATAGAAATAAAAAACAGTTGAATTAATAGTGAATATATTTCTAGTTACCAAAGCCCTATTACCATCAACTTGGTTTATAATGAGGGATAAAATTAGCTTCTAATTCATTTCCAGTCTTAAATTGCTTCATAGCAGCAATATCTCTTTCTTTATTTGCTTTTTTCATTCTGAAATAAGTAACAAGTATAATAATAGTTAAAACGACAGTAATTGAAAGCCCAACTATTCCAAAGATAATTTTATCATGTTCATTGTCTGTATAAATATATCTTTTAGAAAGGGATTTTAAATTAATTGATCTTTTAGCAAGTGATTCTGAATTAATTGGTGCCATTTTTAATTGAATAATTATAAGTTGAATTGAAGTTTGAAACTCGATAGTTATTAAAGCAAGATGGTGTTAGAATCTTGGCGAAGAGATTCAAGAGAAGAGAAGAGAAGAGAAGAGTGGAATGTGATGCTTTTTATAGGATTGGAACATAGCACTGGTGCCTAGCAAGAGCCCAGTAAGAGCCCACATATCCCGCCAAATCAATCAAATTGAGTCCCATACTATCTCAAATGAGTATTGCAAGTTCATGTTAGAGATCGGTTGACTGATGATGAATATATCAAGCAAAGGAAGAAGGAACAACAATATCGTAGGTCACTAAGTGTTGTTCATCTCAAAAAACACTGTCGTCGTACATTTTAATGAATATTAATGATTTTCACAACACACAATATTTCAACCAACTAATAGCATGGTATTTGAATATATAATAAAGAGAAGTTTCATATTATCATCATTAGAGAGTATCAATGGTATTAGAGACCATAAAAACTGAAGACTGTTCTTGCGACATGCAAAATGTTGTATGACAACTTCCTAATTTGATTAAATTTGCGATCGATTTTCAGACAAAAGAGAAAATACAAGAACAATAATAGCTAGTTTAATCCTGAAATATAAGTTTCAAAAGTAGTATTAAACTTATTGAAATATATCTATTATCTATAAAACAACTTAATAGCTGACAGCTGTATACTATACACTGTTATTGTACATGATCAACTAAAATTTCAAAAACTCTATTGAAAAGTAAGATGAATTCACAAAAAAGTCTTCTAACTTCTTAAAATGCAAAAATACATATCAATTTTCAATTCTCTGAACCTGTTAAAACCTTCTGGAGTGACCACTGTTATTGGTTATATTGTAAGAATAGCAACACGAGTGGATAATCATATGACAGTTCTGGTATTTTCATTTGCTGTAGCACTTGATAAAGAAGAAGAAGCAACAGAGTAATCTGGTGGAGCTTGATTTGAAATATTTATATTTGAACTAGTAGAAACATTATTATTAACAAGTGTTGAATTAGTAGAACCTGTATTGTTGTTATTTTCATTTAAATCACGTTTTTGATATGTGTTCTGATCATCATCCAACTTATAAGAAACTAAATTTCCTTGTTGATCATAAATATAATATCCAGCATCTTGATCTGGATTTGGACTTGTTGTATATGCTGGTAATTCTTGTGATGCCGGTAATGGTGGTAAACTTTGTAATGTTACAGTAGTTGATAGGTGATTTCTTGAAGAAGGAACATTAGTCTTGGATGCTTGTGATTTCCTATGTTTATAAAGACAAGCAAAGAAAGCAATAGTTAAGCATATAGCACCAACAACACCAATGATTATACCAACTTTGAAACCGATGGGAAAAGAGTTTTCAGAGTTAAATCTCTTAGTAATTAATTCAGAATTTATTGGAGCCATTTTTAAAATATTGATGGAGTAGGGTGTATAGCTTGATTGATTCTTGAAAGTATAAACTTAGTACTTGGAAGTTGGAAGTGGGTGCTTGATATGTAATGTAATTGTCTCTTTTTTTATGGAAAGTGTTAAGTTTTATATATAATTCAGATCAGCTTAGCCCAGTTAGAGCAGCAGTTGATGTTAGCTTTGCCTCATTGATTATTATTGAAGAGCATGATTTGGAGAGGTAGGGACTGAAATAAAGTAAAGTTGTTGAACTTGTTGCAGTCCCTGTCCCTGTCCCAAGAGCCCAGTTAATTCAGCGTGGATGGTCGACGCGAGTCGATCGGCAAGTGTCGACTCAACACATCCATGCACCAGCACCGTCGACAATCATAAATTAATATATTAAGTCTTATAGAAAACAATTGTAAATTCAACACGTAAAAAAACTTGCCTCTTTTGCCAGTATATCATCATTATCATTTCATTACCATAAAATTACAGCAATGGGTAAAGCTCAGCCAGTTAGATTTAAGCAACAGATAATAAAAGGTGTCAACTTGACTCCATATCCATATCCAACTTCAACTTCTTTTTCTAGTAAAACATTAGTCGTTGCAGACTTTCAAGGTTTAAAAAATACCACCATTCCTTCAGATTCAAGTTTAGCTTTTACTCCTGCTGAATTATTAGATTCCACAACTGCAAGAAAAATTATTAAGATTATTATTTCAAAAAAACCACAATTGGATCATTCATATTCTTTGAATTGTACTACATCAATTTTAGCTTGTTCTACTTTTTTTAAAACTATTTTTGAAACTGTATCACCTGGTCCAATTGGTGTTTTAGATTTCGAACAAAATACACAGTTTTGGCTTTCTTATCGTCATTTCTTTTTAGTTAATAGAAGTTGTCAAGTTGATTCTTTCATTGAATATGACTGTGGTTGTAAAAAACAGAAGAAAAAACATCCAGATAAAGATCAAGATAATATTAATGAATCAGATTCACCACAAGAAAGAGCTCTTGATCCCAAATCAACTTGCCCGTTTAGAATTAGAGTTCATTATGATAAAGAAAATCAATTGGTTTATTATGAAAAAGCTAATAATTCTAATCATTCACATTCCATTGAAGAATTGCCAAAGTATAATATTATACAACTACAACAACAGGTTCTGCAACAACAAGAAACTATCAATAGATACAAGGAACTATCTAGTAGAACTCATCTAATATATGATTCAATAAATCAGAATTCTGATAAGAATAACTCTAATCTTGCAGTTAAATGTATACGTGATGGACAACGGATCAATAGAGAAACTCTTTTATTGTTATTGGAAAATTACAAATACTATTCTAAGCATGGAAATCAAGAATCACCTGAAAAGCTAGAAGCTGTTGATGTGTTGAAGAATCTCATAACCGGAAAAGATTGATACCTTATTATATTAGTTTTCTTGTATTATTATTTTTTGTATATTATTATCTTTCATTAATTCAATGCATATCTTGAAAGTATTAACTGAACTTCCGTACTTAAAACAATTCA
>JAJLZM010000029.1:0-23645 GCA_030572235.1 Ambrosiozyma kamigamensis | reverse complement strand
GTTTTGCATTTCTTGATTTCAAAAATGAAGAAGGTCCAACCAATGCTTTGAAAGATAAATCTTCTAAAAGATTAATTGGAAGACCATTAAGATTAGAGTTTGGTGAAGATAGATCTGCTAGAAAAGTCAACAAGAGACCCACCGAAGACAATCATAACACAGAAGATATCTCGCAGCATAATAATAGGGAAGAAGATGATGTCCATCAACAAAAGAAAATGAAATTGGATCATAATAGTGCTCAAGGTAGAGAAAGATCAAAAGGTTTTCAACCCAAGCAAGATAAATCTCAGAAAAAATTTGGAAAATATGATAGATCTAATAGAAGAGATGATACCTATGCTTCCAACAAAAGAGTTAAATCTTCTATTGCTTTAGCATCTGCACCAAGAGCATCTGCAGCTATAGTTAAGTCGACAGGTAAAAAAGTTAAGTTCGATTAAGGGATATAATTTTATTACTTACAGTTTTTTTTTTCTCTATGTGTATAATAGCCAGTTACATATTCTATCTTTCGTGCATTAAAGTTATAAATTAAGATTAATTCAATTATATAATATCTAATCGTACCACATCTTAATCAATTCTTCAGAAACTGCAGACGGTGTCAGGACACCCAAATCTGAAATCAATGCTGTAATGTACTGATGCGGAGTAAAATCAATACGAACATGTGAAGTCAATCCTTCTGTTGATTCAGTCGTAAAATCTAAAGCATTTTTTGAATCTATTGGTAAATCATTTGGAGCTAATGGGAACATTCTAACAAATTTATGTGATTCAGAAACAACATACAAAGGTTTATTCGCATTTTTTGCTAAAACGCCAATTTGATATGATCCAACATGATTTATAATACCACCACTTTCAGAGACACCTTCTGCACCCATAAAAACTTTATCAACCTTATTTATAACGTATCCAACTTGTGAATCATGTATTAAACAAACTGGGATACTAAGTTCTTTTAATGAATTGGCCATTTTGACGCCATTTTTTTCAGAATCATCTGGCCTTGCTTCAGTTACAAATACCCTGAATCTAATAAACTTGGATTTTGCGTAGGCTAATAAGTTTAAAACAACTCTTGAGTATGAATGAACTAAAATAACATCATCATCCTTAACAAAGTTGTAACCAATTTTAGCAATTAAATCTCTACTCTCTTTGGCTCTTTGCAAAAATAATTGACCATTTTCAACCAAATGTTTTCTACATGAATCCCAATCTGAATATAAATGTGTATTTCTTAGAACAAATCTTGTAAATAAATCACACCCTGCTGACAATGAAATTGCGTTTGGAATAGAAGTTTTTAATTGATTTGTTGCATCTGATAATAAATTAATTAGTTCTGATGAAGTTGAAGGTTGTTTAATCTTTAGCATTGTGACCAATGATTCAATAGCTGCCACTGGCATCGTAATTTCTGGATCATTCTCTAGAAATTTAAGATAAGTTTGTGTTATATCGAATTGACTATCTATATTATTGAGTCATCGTGTTAGTATCAGTTCTCAGGTCTTGGATAGTTCAAAAAACTATACATACCCACCGACATTTTAAATGAGCTGATCTTTTGCTGTTTATAAATTATAAAGAAAAGTTGAAAAGTTGAAAAGTTGAAAAGTTAGAAAGGTTAAGAAGAAAACTGTGAATAATAAATTTGGTTGGGAGACTTTGAGTCAAAAAATCAGAATTTTTTTCTCCGTACGTATAGCTATAGTGTAGTTTGTACTCCTAATCTGAGAAAAAAATTTACACCTTTTTTAACTCATACCAACGTATTACTAAATTATTAATGAAACCTTTTAGAAGCCCATTCATACGATGCATTTACTCCCAAACTTTTCGAAGAAATTTTCACGTTTCCAAACTATTACTGACTGCACCTAATTTTGATTTACAAACTACAAACTTGGATAAGATAAGAAATATAGGAATTATTGCACATATTGATGCAGGAAAGACAACTACAACGGAACGTATGCTATACTATAGTGGTCTAACTAATAGAATAGGTAATGTCGATGAAGGTGACACAGTTACGGATTATTTAACACAAGAGAAGGATAGAGGTATCACAATTCAAAGTGCTGCTGTTACCATTCCTTGGAATAACCATAAGATTAATTTAATTGATACTCCCGGTCATGCAGATTTTACATTTGAAGTTATTAGATCTTTAAGAGTCCTAGATGGTGCTGTTACAATTTTAGATTCTGTGGCAGGCGTTGAAGCTCAAACTGAAAAGGTTTGGAAGCAAGCTAAGGATTTAGGTATTCCAATCATCGCATATATTAATAAAATGGATCGAGATGGTGCTGGATATGGCAGAACAGTCAAGGAAATCGTTGGTAGACTTGGGACTAGAGTTGTTCTAGTCAATATACCATATTTTGTGGAAGACCCAAATACAAAACAAATGGTTTTTGAAGGTGTTATAGATATTTTAAATAAAAAATTACTCCAATGGGATAATAAAAATGGGGATGGTAAAAATGTTAATGTGATTGATATAAATGACGAAGAGAAATATCCTGAATTATATGAGGAATGCTTGAACTGCCGAGAAGCAGCAGTTGAACAACTAGGTGAATTTGATGAAGAAGTTATTAATTCCTTTTTTGAAACTGAAGATTATATGCAAGTGCCATCAGATGTGATAAAGAAAGCTTTAAGAAGAGCAACTCTGGCGGGTTATGCTGTTCCTGTTTTATGTGGATCAAGCTTTAAAAATATTGGTGTTCAACCACTATTAGAAGCCGTTACTGATTATTTACCTTCCCCAAGTGAAACATCACCCCCTGAAATAACATCGTTGTCATTAATAGTTTCTAATAAGTCTAAGCGGAAGAAGAAGAAGTCACAACATATGGATACTGATATTAATACACATTCTCAACTGACAGTTGATATGGATCCAAAAGTAGGTTGTATTATTAACAAGAATAAGAATTTGACTTCCGCCCTTGCTTTTAAAGTTCTCACACATCCAAATAGAGGTATTATGGTTTTTGTTAGAGTTTACAGTGGTAAATTACAGCCAAATTCAACTATTTTCAATAGTAGAACCGGAGAAAAAATTAGAATTGGTAAGTTGTTGTTAATGAATGCTGATGTTCCTCAAGAAGTCAAATTTTTAACTGCTGGAAATATAGGTGTTATTACAGGTACCGATAAAATCACTACAGGAGATACTTTAATTGCTCATGCGTTAAGTAAAACCCCAAACCAGCTTTCAAAACTAGAATCATCCGCAAAATTACTTCCAATTGAAATCCCACCACCAGTGTTTTCGGTTTCTATTGAACCAAATACTATCGCTGATAAACGTTTGTTAGATTCTTCATTAGAAGTTATTTTGAGAGAAGATCCAAGCTTAAAACTAGGATATGACGAAGAAACTGGTCAAACTATTCTTTCAGGTATGGGTGAACTTCATTTAGAAATAACGAAAGATAGATTAGTCTCAGATATGAAAGTTAATGCAGAAATTGGTGAGATCAGAGTTACATATAAAGAAACTATAACATCTCCAACAAAAGATATTGAAGAGATTGTCGAATCTGAGGATGGTAGTTTTTCAGTTACGTTATCATTAGACTCATTTGAAGGACCATTGGACGAAACAGAATTAATTAATGAACCAGGTGCATACATTTTAGAACAAGATAGTAATATTATTATATTTGAAGAAGACTCCACTCCAGACGTTATTACTAAAGCCCTAGAGGCTGAAACTTATTCTCTTAAGGTTTCTTATGATTCTCTTATTTCTAGCATAATCGCTGGTATTACAGGTTCTTTACAAGTTGGTGGTAGAATTGCCAGACTTCCTTTGCATTCTGTTATCGTTAGAGTTAAGAAATGGTCTGTTCCAGCTGAACTTTCAAGTGGGTCCGGTTTACTTCAGGCTAGCAGACTAGCTATGAACAATGCATTAAGATCTCTTTCTGAGAATTCCACAACTCTTATGGAGCCCATCATGAAAGTTTCTGTTTTTGTGAATGACGAGGATTTAGGTAATGTTACACAAGATTTAATGAGTGCTAGAAATGCTAGAATCAATAGTATTGATGAAGAAGGTGGCTCACAGACTGGTGAATTATTGGTTTGGTCTAAAGAACAATCTGAAAAAACATATGTTCCTTATGATCCTACTTTACAGTACATGAAATTAGGCAAATCTGTTGGTAAAAAGGTGATTATTTCTGAGTCACCTCTTAAAGAAATGATAGGTTATCTTCCAAGGCTAAGATCATTAACTCAAGGTAGGGGTATCTATGATATGGAGTATCTAGGAATGCAAAGAACTTCTAAAGAGCGTCTTCACCAAATTCTAGGCACGTGATCAGTTTTAGGTCGCGCACGAACACGCGTACTTTCTTCTTCCATTTTAATTCAGTGTATATGACAACGCCATTTGTCTTCTTGTCTTCTTGTATATAATTTTGTTTCCTGTAATTATAGTTTTTCAAAAGCATTATCAAAAGTTTTAAATATGAGCAATTACGGTGGATATTCTGACCAAACTGGTTACGGAAATTACAATAGTTCATCTGCTGGCGGGTACACTGAAGGTGCTCCATCCAGCTCACAGCAACAAAAACACAACGTTACTCAAACTGTTATACCTTGCACAATTAAGACAATAAATAGTGCTTCACAAACAGCCCAAGATTCTGCTTTTGAATACGAAGGTATCGAATTGTTCTATGTTTCATTCATTGGAATTATAAGAGAAATTGATACATCTAATGCAACAGCTACAGTTTATAAAATTGAAGATGGAACTGATGCCACAACATTTAGACAGTGGAATGAAGATAACACAGAAGGTGAACCATTAGATACATTTGAAATGGGAGAATATGTTAAAGTTGTTGCTACATTAAGAGAATTTAACTCCAAGAAACAACTTCAAACTCAATCAGCACGTAGAATCAAAGATTTTAATGAAGTTCCTTATCACTTCTTAAGTGCAGTTAAGATTTACCTAGATCTAAAAGACTCTTCTACCAGTTCAAAGGGAAATGAAGAAGGCCTGTTTGTGAGTCAATCTGGAAATGCAGCTACTAACTCTTCTACCAATTCAGGTAATATAGTGGATAGAGTCTTTGATTTCATTTCACATAATTCAAGATCATTGCCAGAGGGGGTTCCAATTCAATTGATTTCACAAGAATTTGGTTTAACTACAGAGCAAACTATGAATCATGTCAACAAATTAGCGGATGATGGTAAAATATATGCTTCTAATGATGATGATATGTATTTGGCTATTTGATGTGTGTACGCGTTCTTACAACTTATCTTCGCTCTTTGTATACTATATAGTTTCATTTTTTGGTATTACTATTTCTTCAGTTACAACTTACACAATGGTAATTTAAATCAACATTAACACGCTCGTAAAAACAAAAAATAAATTAATGTAAATTAAAGTAGAAATAACAAATTTAAAATGTAATAATTAAGCTACTACGGTACAATTGATTCTATTAAATGAGTAGACTTGGATGCAAAGAAAGAGCCCCATAACTCATCGTTTGTAATTATTTCACCGTCATCTTTATCAACCATACCATCTAGCGTTTTTGATAATTCTGTAAAATCTAAAGCATCATCATCAATTTCAATATCATTAGAAGTGACCACAGTACCAGAATTACACTTTTTTGATTTATTCATAATATTTAGTCTTTTCTTAGTTGACATATAAGCAATGGATTCTTCGACTGAATTTTCAATTACAAAGTTCCAAACTGTGGTTTTATTAGTTTGACCAATTCTGTGTATTCTACTGACAGCTTGAAGTTCCAAAGGCAAATTGACCAAAGGTTCACATAAGAAAACATGAGATGCGTTGGTTAATGTTAAGCCAGCTGCTTGTGCTTTGGCATTCAACAAAAAGCAAGTAATGCTTGAATCACTCTTGAAAGCCTCTATTTCGGCACTGCCCTTCAAAGATCTATTGTTCTTAGAACGTGGAATAATGTCTGAAGTAAGGTTCATCGAAGAGAGAAATTGAATCTTATTTTGTTTCAAGGATCCACCTAACAACTTTAGAAAATTTGGCCATTGGGAAAAAATCAAAATTTGAACATTATTATCAACCGATTTAAGATAAAGAACTTGTCTTGTAATCATATCTATCTTGGAACCAAAACTTTTAGATAGTTGAATGTTCATAATATCCTTCAAAACTTTATCATTAATAGATTTATAAATTTTTAAAAAGTCTCTCTCCATATTTCTATTATTTCTCAATCTATTCAAGTCATTTTCTGTACTAGCTTCATCTAATAAGTCTTCATCTTCATCTTTATTTTCAGCTTCAGAATTACTACCAATTAATTTAGTTTTAGTAAATGTGAAAGAGTACATATCATCTTTGGTTAATTTTTTCTTACATACAGGACAGGTCTGATGAACCTTAAACCATTCATTTAAGCAATCCTTACAATATCTATGACCACAGGATGTCAAGGTACCAATAACAATTGAATAACGACAAATGATGCACAATCTTTCTTCTGAGCTGGTATGACCTTTATTATCAGGTGAATTATCAGTGCTTATATTTGTTAAAGATTTTAAATATGAAAGTCTCACGGTACCAACTTTAATTTTTCTTGCAACATCAGACATCTCCTTCTCAATAGAAACCAAATCACGCTTAGCAGCTTCATATGGGGTTAAGTTAAGATTTGTGTAATGTTCCTTTTTAGGAACATAATTAGTTAAAACATCCGATTCAGCTTGTAAAGCTTTATAATAAGCAATCTTGGAATTGAATGTATCATTTAATATCTCAAATAATTTAGTACGCATAACTTTAGTAGTCTTACGTTGACTATCATATTCATTTTTAATTCTCTTCGATAATAGATCAAAGAAACCATGACTTTTTTTTGAATCTGCTGAGATATCATTCGTTGAACTTCTAGAATCACTTAATAAATTTGTAGATTCTAACCATATATTCTTCAAACTATACTTTGAGTTAAACTGTCCATCAGGCATAAATCTTCGTCTAATCTTATCTAATCTTAAATGCAATTCAAAATTTGTAGGTTGATTAGCAGCAATTAGTTCGGATTGAGATCTGGCTCTACCCTTGGTAGTAAGATTTTTATTAGTCTGAACATTTTCAACAGGCATAATAGCGTTTTGTCTATCTTCCAAAATCAGTTGAAGTTCCGCAAGATATGTATGAGATAATTCTTGATTAATTAAAGATGAACCATATTCAGCACCAGTATTATCATCGTCAGTAGAGTAACGGGCAACAGGCTCTTTTAGTAAACCGATTAACTTAGTAATCCAATAATTGATAATATGAGACTGTAAATTCAATTGATTGATGCAATTTTGGATTCTTTGAAAATAAACCAATAAATTGGCCTCTGGCTTTAATTTGAACTCCGAAAAAGTTTTATTCAAATCACTGAAGGGGCTTACTTCATATAAAGGATCATCTACAGCAATATCACCTTCTTTAATAAGATCATCAACTTTTGAGTTGTGTCCTAATTCAAGTTCATTTTTAGATTTACCATTTGATCTAAGATTATAAGTTTTAAAAGTTTCATATTTCGCAATCATCTTGATGGTAGATTCTTGTATTTTATCCAACGGTTCTTGAAGTAAAGATGTCAATAATTTATCAGCTTTCTTATAGAATGCATTTTCTATATCATAATGTATTTTTTGATCTTCAGTCAACAATTTAACATCAACAACAATCTTTTCATTTATATCAGACTGAACATTTTCTAAATCTTCAAAAGTTTCTGGGATAGGTCTCATAGGCCTGTATTGCTGAAAATGTGAAGAAGCTAGTAAAAAATAAGTTTGATGTAATAATTCTAACCAAGATCTGATTTTAGCATGATTCTGATTCTTATCATTCATATTGGTCTTCAAATTTTCAATTTTATCCTCTATTTCACAAACTAGCAGTTCAAAAGTCTTCATTGATTTGACGGGGTCTCTTAAAAATTCATAAACTTTACCTTTTCTTAATTTTAAACTGTAATATAAACGATCATCAGAAACAACATCATCATACGCATTTCTAAGAACATCAAAAAGAACATCATCTAATGTACCTAATATTAAATCACCAGCTTCTTCTTCATCATTGTGTCTTGCGAAACGCTTTTTAAGTGTTTGTTGTCCCAATTGAGCATGAGAGCACATTTTACGAAGTCTAGTCAACCATTGACGCATATACAAATAAATAGAACTTGGATCATACTCATCATCAACTGGATTACCTGATATATCTAATTTAACTTGATCTAAAAATTGTTGAAGTAAATTGTCATAAATATCACGCTCAACTATCGTGAATGGCATTCTAAGCATTATTCTAGTTTGAGGGGGCAATTTGATCTGTTCTGAAACCATTTTTTTGGTGTGTCTTAAACAAATAGAACGGAATAATCTAATAAACATTGAATGTGATCTTTCATTTAATATCTTTTTCCAAGGAGAATCATTTGATTGACTAAATCCATCAATTGGATGATATCTTAAAAAGCATAAAAGTGAATGTAAATCATTTATATCATTCTTAATTAAAGTACCTGAAACACCCCATGAATGAACTCTAGGAATAATTCTCGCAAATTTTGCAGCATTACTAGTCATATTAGCAGTCATTTGAACTTCATCTAAAATTACTCTCCAAAACTCAACTAACATTAAAGGAGATGAATAGTCGATTCTCTCATATTCTTCTGGAGTTTCACCTCTATCACTTGCATCATCAGGATTAATATTAAACTTCAACCTCTTAGCACAACGCCTTTTAGGTCTGACAGTTGGTTTGAAGACAGCTCTATGTAATTCTTTTGAGACAGTCAGGTAAGACACTAAAACAATATCATATTCACTTAGTTTCTGAGCCATCATAGATGGTGTTATAGCGGTGTGCAAATTTTCAGCATCTCTTTCATAAGTTGTAATTCCTTCATAAATCATAACTTTCAAGTTGGAGGAACTTTCGTCAATTTCTTGTTGCCATTGCCCAATAATAGTTTGGGGACAAATAATAAGAGTTGTTTTCACTTCAGATATTTTTCTATCTCCACTAAAAACTTCAATTTTTGGTTCATTGAATGGTTTGCATGACGCTCTAGGATTTGTAGCTACCAAAGAAATAACCTCAACAGTTTTTCCTAAACCCATTTCTTCAGATAAAAGAGCCCTTGCTGGAAAAGGTGTTTCTAAATTTTTTAAAAAACCAATCGCAAATTTGGTAGTACATATATTACCAGAAAACACATTATACCAGATTTCTTCTTCAATTTTACTACCCATAATCTTGAATCTATTCCAACCAAACGAAATCTTATCTAATGCCTTAGAGATAGAATCATCTAAATTTGAATCATCATTTCCTAAAATTGGTAATTGAGTAATTTCACAAGATTCCGAATTGTAACTAACATTTTCATGTTCTAACATCCATCTTAATGTTTGATGTTGAAATCCCATTAATGTTTTATTAAATCCAGGAAGAGAGAGTTTTGGAAAATTTTTATCATATGCAATGGCTTCCGTGTTTGTTGTAATTAAATTATAAAAGTTGGCATCTGAAGGTTGAACCATTGTTATTATATTAGAATCCAAATGAGAAAGTCCCTGATATTGTGTAGAATTAGGCACAAATATGAAATCAGATAGTTTCCTTAAACTTTGCACAAGATCACCATTATTATAAGCATAGATAGATTCCATTAATGAAACAGAATAAACAATTTTAAAAGAAATCTTATAGGTTTGTGTTTCTGAATTGATTTCGATTGAAAAATACTTAAAAGATGGTTTATCAACTTGAAGATTATTTGAATTTTTCTTATCTCTCAAAAAATACTTTTGTGATAATAAGAAGGGGAGAACTTCAGCATTTATTATTAATTTGAATAAAAAGTATTTTTTCTTAAGAATGCTGGATGTACTTGTATAAACTTCTAAGAACCCATGTGTAATTTTTAAATCAACTTGAAAATCATTGGCAAAAGAGTAATGATCATTAGTTGGTAATACTTTAGAAATTTCATCATAACAATTGAATATTTCTTCAGTTGAACAATTGATTTCACAATTCAATAGATTGATATAAGATCCTTGACTAATATTGGATTCTATGTTATCTAATTTTCTTTTTCCATGTTTCGTTTGTGGTGTATTATTATTTTGTTGATCTATATTTGAAGATAACAAGTTTGATAAATTGGTGTAATGGATTGATTGAAGATCCAGGTGGGCATCAATTTTCTTTAGGGACATTGATATATTGACCTTTAAGCCACATATATGAGAAATAACTTAGTTAGAAGTCAAGATAAATAAATTAATAGTATTGATAACAAACAATTTGCAATTTAATGTATTTTGATTTTGATTTAACTACTGTACTGTACCACCCGTCCACCAGCTAACGCACTTTTTGCGCCACGTGCATCACGTGAGACGTATCAGCCACGTTGCTGAACTTGCTGCGCCTGTGTGCTCTGTAGAAATGCTGACGTCATCACGTATTAGCTGCAGCAGCTAGATGATGATTATTGAAGAATTATAAGAACTCATCTCTCTAACTTATACGTAGTCTTTCCAAAAGACCATTCAACTTCTTCTTCTTAGCAGTCTTGACTCTTAAGTTCTTATATCATATTTATTCTTATCAAAATGAAGTTCAATGTATGTATCAATCTTTCATTTCAACCAATCTCCATGGATTCTGTCCAATTTTTAGCAATCAACAGTGCAAAGTGCTAATAGCTAATAGAATTATAATTTATTAATCAACTAATGATGTTAATAAATATAATATTTAAAAATTGAAAACTTAGTGTTTTTACACTTTATAAGGGCCCAAATGAATCCTGACAATTTCCCAAACAAACAACTTAAGAGGTATTTTTTCTGAAAAATCTTTTTCTTGAATATTTATTAATAGATTATCTGCTCTTAATTAGAAGAGAACTATTATATATATGATATAATTATAATACAGCTACATCTATTTATGATTTAACCAATTATAACATATATGATATATATCAAGATATTATGGTGGGATTTGAAATTAATAAGCCTCGATCATATTGATATGATATAAACTCTCACATCAACTCCTTTATTTCAATTAAACTCGAATATAATAAAAGAAATAACTATACAGAATTTCAATAAACAGAATTTTAATTCATTATTCAAAGAAGTACTAACTCTGACATCAACATTAACTGGTCTTCAGGATATAAAACAATTCATTAGACATGGTAAGCAGGCCGCTTTTAGAAATGTGGATGATGCAAATAATGACGGTTCAACACCAATAACAACAGCAAGTGATGATATAATGACTGATGATCCAATAATCACCTCTTCCAGTCATGAAGAAGGTGAACTTTCTTTAGAACCAATTACTCAGAAAAGTTCCAATTCCACTACAAATAATCGTAATCAGCATAAAAGACATCAAAATGTTGAAGTATATTCAAAATTAGCAACTGATATGGTTAACGAAGAAAATGAACAAAGAAAAGAAATGTTACAAAAAGCAGCAATTGAACGTTATAAGCTCCAAGACAAGATAGGAGAAGGTGCATTTTCAGTGGTGTATAAGGCCATCGATACAAAGACAAATCAGAATGTCGCAGTTAAATTAATTAAGAAGTATCAAATGGATAAGATTCAACAGGCTTCTGTTTTGAAAGAGGTTAATATAATGAGACTATTAAACCATCCTAATATTGTTAAACTGATAAATTTTATAGAAACAGATCAACACTATTATATTGTCCAAGAATTGGTTCCTGGCGGAGAGATTTTTAACGAAATCGTTAAATTTACATATTTCAGTGAAGATTTATCTAGACATGTTATTATACAAATAGCTGAAGCTTTAAAATATTTACACGAAGAAGTTGGTGTTGTTCATAGAGACTTAAAGCCTGAAAATATATTCTATATACCAATTTCTATTACTCCTTCAAGAGTTCGACAAACTCGTAAGAGTGATGATCCTTATAATAAAGCTGATGAAGGTGAATTCATTCTTAATGTTGGTGGTGGCGGTGTTGGAACGGTTAAACTTGGTGATTTTGGCTTATCTAAGCAAATTTTTTCTGAAAGCAAGTCTTTGAAAACCCCTTGTGGAACTGTTGGATACTGTGCTCCAGAGGTTGTGACTAATGAAAATTATTCAAAAGAAGTTGATATGTGGGGACTTGGTTGTGTCTTATATATTTTATTATGTGGATTCCCTCCATTTTTTGATGATAAAGTTGAAGTGTTAACTAGAAAGGTTGCAGCTGGCCAGTATGAATTCTTATCACCATGGTGGGATGAAATTAGTATAGGTGCCAAAAAGTGTGTTTCTAAACTTTTAACTGTTAATCCATTAGAAAGATATACAATCAATGATTTTATGAATGATCCATGGATTCTTGAATTTTTAAATAAATCTAAAACTGCTAGAGAATTTCAAGCACAACAACAAGAATTATTATCACATCAAAAGGTTCACTCTAATCGCTCGTCACTTTCATCTTCTAATACTTTGAATTCAAATGAATCTGTTACTGCTCTTCCACCACATGTTAAGCATACACAAGCGTTATATTCACCTGCTGCAATTGCTATGAGAGAAGCATTTGATATTTCAACTGCAGTCCATAGAATGGGAGAAGAAGCTGCATTATTGAATTATCAACAAAAGTATGATAACAATAAATTGGGGTCTTTAGTTGAAGGTCGTGAAATGACTGGAAATCAATCGTTGTTGGCTAATGATTTTGATATTGGAACTGGTACTTCAAAACCTTTTGAATTACATTTAACTGGAGCTACGATTTTAGCTAGAAGAAATAAAAAGAAAATATTACTTGCCTCTTAATTAGTTATTTCAGTTCTTTGAAATATACCGCAATCAAAGGTTATTTCAGTACTTCTTTGTTAATTAATGTTTTGTTTTCTAATACATTATTATTGGTCAGGTGGATTATGATATTTTTATACATATGTGTATCGCTTTAGGTTATGCGCTGTTTGCATTTAATAGATTAAGTACGTAGTATTGTATATAAAAACCTACAAGGAGTTAATCAGATACAAAAAATCTAAGACAGCATGAGATATACTGTGATATACTGTATTATATATTTATTCATTTTGGTAATCCACGTTGATTCTGTAATTGTTCATTATGATTAGGTAATGGAGAAATATTAAAGGCTCTGTAAAAATGTGAATTACCAGTTTCTGTGATCAAGTTAAAGTCTTCTTGTGAAATATCAAAATTTAAAACATCTTGAATTTCATCTAATCTCTTTTCGTTTGAAGTTGTTGTAATGGTAACAATACCTTGTTTATGAACCCATTTTAATAATATTTGGGATTCAGTTTTACCATATTTTTCTGACAAGTTTTTTAAAACTTTATCCAAAGGACCACCTGGAGCCCTGGAAATTGGAGCTAATGGAGAATAAGCTTCAATTAAAATACCATTCTCTCTAGCATAATCAACTATACCAAAAGATTGATTTTGTAAATAAGGATGAAATTCAATTTGGTTAACAGCAGGTTGGATTTCAGCAATTTTTTTAATTTCTTCTAATCTTTCAACAGTATGATTTGAAACACCAATATTCTTAACCTTTCCTTCTCTATATAATTGTTCCATTTCTTTCCATGAAGTTTCCACTGTATAATTATCATTCAAATGTTCTGTATGAAACAGGAAAAGATCAATATAATCAAGTTCCATGAATTTCAATGCTTCAGTTAACGATTCATATGGGCCCCTGTTTGATTTAGGTTGATATTTATCAGTAATCCACAATTTATCTCTAGGAATACCGGATCTTTTGATAGCTTCACCAATATCTCTTCTGGTTGTATAAGTTTCCGCAGTATCAAGATGAATAAATCCATGTTGAAGAGCTTGAACTAAAGCTGCAACTAAATCTTCGTCAATTAAATCATGAGAAAGATCAATACCATTTTCACCTTTCTTCTTCTTTTGCCATTTAGTACCAGAGCCAAAACCTAGAATTGGAATCTTTGAGCCTGTGGATGGAATAGTTAAATATTTAGAAGTTGTCATTACCAGTGCTTGTTCTTGGAACCTCCAACGATCAATTAATGGAAAACGAGAGAAAAAAAAGAAGATTGAAGGATTTTAAATTTTAATATCATTTTATATTGACTACTAAAAAGATAATATGATCCACCACAATTTTTATCATTCATTGATTATCGGAATATAAGCGGAAAGTTTCCGTACGTGTGTGACGGTGTGTCGGTAATCGGTGTAGTGCAATAACTAGTGATTACACGTTAATTGTACACGTTGATAAAAAAAACGCAACGGATTAACTTCAACATATTTAATTGTACGTATAGGTTGCAACAACTGAATTTTAAAAATATGACAGCCCAAGAGCTATTGGATACAAGAATATGGATTGATGGATGTTTTGACTTTGCCCATCATGGACATGCTGGAGCTATGCTTCAGGCAAGACAGCATGGTAAAGAGCTATATGTGGGTGTTCATTCAGATGAAGAAATCTTAGAAAACAAAGGACCCGTTGTTATGACTCTCAAAGAAAGAATTGCTGCTGTTGATGGGTGTAGATGGTGTACCAAATCAATTCCTGCAGCACCTTATGTTACTGATCCAGAAGTTATGAATAATTATCAATGTAAATATGTGGTTCATGGTGACGATATTACAACAGATGCAAATGGTGAAGATTGTTATAAAACAATGAAAGATTTAGGAAGATTTATCGTTGTTAAAAGAACCCCTAACATTTCAACTACAGATTTAGTGGGTAGAATGCTTTTATATTCAAAAGATCATCATATTGATTCAATTAAGTCTAAAGATTGGAATTCTTATATTAATGGAAAAAGCTCTTCTCATCCTCTTCTAAGCAAAGATGCTGCCAATAGATATAGAGCATACGCTACTTCTCAAGATGGTACGACACCTGGTGTTGCCGTTTTTGTTTACACAAATGATGATGGTAAGCTTAACGAATATGTTGCTCCTGATTCCAACCTTTGGTCTTCTGATAAAAAAGTTTATTATGTTGATGGTGGGTTTGATCTTTTTAATCCAGGTCATATTATTGCATTAAAAGAATTGAGAGCTAAAGCTGATGAAGTGGGTGCTTTAGTGCTAGTTGGTATCAGTGATGATTTGGATGTCAACAAAAATAAAGAACTTAATTACCCAATAATGAATATGTTTGAAAGATCATTATGCGTCTTACAGAGTAAGTATATCGATGGTATTATTTTGGGAGCTCCTTATGCACCATCTTTGGAATTCATTAGACTTGTTCCTAATCAAGTAATTAAAATTTTTCATGGACCAACTCCTGAAGACCATGATCCTTATTCAGAAATCAAACAACTGGGTTTGTTTGAAAATTTAGGTCACCACGAGTTTGATGATGTTACTACTAAAGATATTGTTAATAGAGTTTTGAAAAATAGAGAAGCTTATGAAGAAAGGCAAAGAAGAAAAGGTTGGAAAAGTGAAGTGGAAAAGAAAATCAAAGCTGAAGAAAAAGAGAATTCTCAATAAAAGCTCTTATACATTTTTAGGTTATTGTATTAAATCAGCTTATATTTAGAGAGTAAGGTAGATTTGAATTTTTGTTGTTCTTTAAATTATTAATTTATTGCTTCTGTTATTATAGTTATCATAAATATTAAAATTTGTAAAATAATGTATAGGTTAAAATGCTCTAAAAACATGCTCTTGCCACGACAGAGAAAAAGTTGTGAGTATCAAAAACGAGCTTTCCTATTTTGGTAATCTCCATACTGTTTAGCTCTTAATTTGTTATTTTCTGTTCACGGACAACACAGAATCAGAGAATCAGAATCACTTGGGATAACTCAATTGCTTCATATACGAGCAACAGCATTTCTCATATCGATATTAATTACATTAATTACCAATTTAATGAAAAGAAACAACGACTATGAGAGAATTGCCTCATCTCTTCCAGAGAGCCTTAAGGCTAAAATTATTTACGAAACTTTTGGCTTTGGTATAGTTGATGAAAAGAACTTTAAAACATTTCAACCTGCGCTTAAGTTTATCAGGGTAAAATATAGACTTGAACTAAGAGATAGTTCAATTAAGATTAAATTTATCTTACCAAATGAATTGCATTCAATTACTGTTAAATATAACGAAATTTCAACCAAATTACAAAACTTCTCTCTTTTCGAAGGCTTCTCTTGTCAAAGATTTACAGTTTTGGGAGGTAATGATTTTGGGTTTTCATCATATATGGATTTGGATATGAATGAGGGTCCTACTCGTGCCAAAACTTCAGATCAATTAGCTTCTTATGCCAACAAATATTTCAGTTTATTAGAAACTTCTAAGCCTGCTAGGGTTATTCTTAGACATCAAATTCTAAGTAAATTCAATTTTCTTGCAAAGGTTACTGATATAACAATCTCCAATCTCAATTGTATGGATACCATTAGAAGTTTAGGTAAATTGAAAGGTCTAAGAAAGATTACTATGGAAGTTGCTGAGCCTGCTGAAGATGATGAATTTGGATTTGGAGGAGGATTTGGAGGGGGATTTGGAGGGGGGTTTGGTGGTTTGAGTATAGAGCCATTTCAATTTCAGGGAGAGAAAGAATCGGAACCTGTTAATTGGTATAAAGTAATGGGTTGGGCAAAAGTTTTATGCTCCAAAGTCGATCATGTCTCCATTATAGCTTCCATCAACTTAGAAACACTAGAAGAAATACATTCACACCAAGAATTTCCACATAATTTAATTTTTGAAGATGTTTACATTGAAGGTGCTGTCAGGGATTTGGGTATTGCTGGCAATATCGAAGCTGAACAAGTTACTGTTAAAGATGTCAAATCTATTAATAACCTTTCTAAGATGAGAAGTATTAATACAGTTTTTGTTGAGAATGAGCATCGTAACATCCTAGATAATTATACTTTTCCAAAAATTCAATTGAAATCATTAATGGTTGGTGGTCCTGTCAAGAATTGTAATCTTCATAACTTGAACGCTATATCCAGTTTTTCATGTCATTTTGGAATTGATTCTTTCACCCTTAATACACTAGGAAGTAGTGTCAGATCCATTATATTATATAACTCAGACAAGAAGAATCCTAGAAACCCAGTAAAGGTTCCAAAATTTGTTAAACATTTAGATATTCATTACTCATTCTTAGATATATTAGATCTTTCGGAAAACGTGAGTTTAGAGCATATTGAATTAACTTATGGATTACAAAATGTTTATAAGAACCATAAGTTTTGGAAGCACCTTCCTCCTTCATTTAAATCTATAAATATTAGATATAAATATGAACCTGTTCATGCCATAAAAGATAGAAAGATATTTGGCATCAGTTTTAACAAAAAGAACCAAAAGGTGCATATTTCTATAGATAGTGGAGATGATCTTGCAATTTATGTGAATGATGATTCTACATCTTTTAAGGATAAAATTGAATCCGATTTTAAGAAAAATTACTACAGAATTGATATTAATACTTGCAATATGGTTGCCATTAATTCATTTGGTAAAGCATATGTTGTTTCAAAATGCCAAGATGCTGATAAGATTATTTTTGAAGATATCAACGAAACTGTTCTTGATTCAAAAGTTATAGCATCAAAAAGCAACTTATCACTCTCTTATTATGGTGGAATAACTGGAGGACAGACTCTTAATTTCAATAAAGGTTTCTTCCGTTGATTTCCTATTTCTTTTCTTCTATTTATGTTAGGATGTATCAATCGAGCTTTTGTTTTTATATTTTTTACAGTCTTTATATCCTTTCCGATTTGTTATAAAAAAGAGGGCGAAGAGAGCCATACAGTATTACTAAATTCTAATACTATAACCCTATAATATAAGTCTTATTAACATCATATGTAGTTCAACTGATCCACCAGAAATACAAATTAAACTTATGCGAGTGAATGAATATTAAATAATTATTTACAATTTAGACCAAGATAAAACTTAAATTTGAATTAAAAGACAGAAAAGGATATAAAGATTACAAATAGGAAAAAAGTAACTTAAATCTAGTTCATCTTCTTGACTAATTCATTGATGTATTGTTCTCTGTTACCAGTAGAACCACCTTGAATGAAATGTTGGAACTTTCTTCTAACACCCCAACCACCAGATGGGTTAGATAATTTGAAAGGCCATAAGAAGTTGTTGGCTTGTTTGAAGTTTGGACCAACAGTGTAAATTTCGTGGATTAAATCTTCAACAGAAGCAATACCGTATTTACCTAAAGAAGCTTCAATGATAGCGTTATCAGATAAAGCAATTCTTTGTTTGTTGACCTTACCGAAACCTCTCTTGTAAACTAATTGTCTGATGGTAGATAATGATGGGTAACCGTAAGCAATGTATGGTTCGACTAATTTTAATAATTCAACAGTAGCTTTTGTAACTTTGACAAAAACACCAGCATTGATTTGGGTTAATCTTAATAATTGTAAAACTTTTCTTGGTTTTGGAGCAATCTTGTTGATACCCTTAATTCTAACAACGAAAACTAATTTTGGTTCAGCTTCGACGTAGTAAGAACCATTAGCCTTAGCATCTCTCTTAGCTTGAACTAAAGATTTTTCAGCTTGTTCATATTCAGCATAGTAAGCTTCAGTTCTCTTGAAAAGAGCAGCTCTTTTTTCTTTGTTAGCCTAAACATAAAATTTTGAAATGTTAGTATTAAAAATAATCTTAAAATAATATATTATATCCAATTCATAGTCTTCTATATCCTAAAATCTTTTTGTCAGTCCCGAAAGATGGTTGACTTAACGAACAGCATCGCCGTAGCTAGTCGATAATATGTTGATGGTCTTCATCAGATAAAAGTGATATTGCAAAAAAGGAAATGAAAATCACTTGCTTTAATTTGAAATGTTTAAGAATAGAAGAAAATAAATTGAAATTAAAGTAAATGGATTAAATACATACAGCTTTTCTAGCCTTTCTTTCAGCAGCAACTTTTTCAGCGATCTTGGCGTCTAAGGAGGCCTTCTTGATTTGAGATTCTGGTTTTGCAACTCTAAATTAATGAAAATGATAAATGTTAGTATTAAAATGCTTAGATAAATGCATCATCTTTAAACAATGCTGTTTCCATTCCACGAACTGGATAATAATATTCATTCGGGACAAAGTATATTCAGAGGAAAATGCAGATTTCAAAATTAAGAAATGAAATAGTTGAAAAAAAATTTTGTTTTTGTGTATTAATCTGTAGTTTTCCCATGTAATTAAATTGATTGGAATCAAATAGGTGAAATTTGATAAGCCAACAAAACCACAACCAACGTTAACGAAGGAAGTGAAAATAGGTCCATCTTTGTATCCCATAAGGGACTACAATATAAAATCTGAACCTTTGTAACAAGAGACAAGTATGATTGTTCATTAACAAAGTAGAATAATACCTTTCTCCTTGTAATAGTCTCAAAACCATATTATAAAAAAAAATGGTATTAAGGTAATAAATCAGACACTTCTTAAGTAGAACTAATGATTTATCCACTAAAATAGTATTAATCTCATTAATTGAAACACAAATTAAAAATTATCTTGAATAAATTGTTTTCTTCATATTCCTTTCTTTTTGAGAATCTGACTCCATAAATAATGAATGGTGGAGTAGACAGAGTAAAGATTTGAAATTGGAATATAAGACATACGGAGCCATTGTAAGATATGTCAATAGTTGTTCTTTTGAAAAGATATCAATTAATAAGTGAATTTATTTTAAAGATAGTTTTTAAGAGTGAAAAATTTCTTTAGCGAACAAAAAAAACGATTGATCACGTGTTACGCATAAGGGTGTGCGCTAAACCCTGGAGTAATGCTCGTTTGTGAGTATTTGTCCGCCAAATTTGAAGTTTTATAAAATTATCCTTCCTAAATCAGAAAGTAGCGAATATGACAGTATGCTATATATGTAAAGTGCTGAACCTAGAATTCGAGCGTGTTGACATAGGTAGCAAATTCAGTTACTTTCGAGATAACTGAAAAAGATCGATCAACAAAATCAATAGGTTTCCCTTAGAGAATCACCATACAGCTCTCAGTTAAATCATATTTTTGATAGTTCAAATATGGGAAAAAGATCATTCAAATCAAATGGTGGAAGTGGTAGATCTAAAAAATTTAAGGGAGGTGTGATGGTTGAACCAGGTCAAATTGGTATATATGCTTCATGTAATAGACATAAAGAAGGAGCAGCTGCAAAAGAATTGAATATGATTTTTAAGGATAAATTAGAAGAGTATTATCATGATGAATTGGAAGCTTTAAATAACATTCAAGAGGATAATGAAAAAGAAGACGAAAAAGAATTATCGATTGAAGAATCGATTAAAAGAGAAGTTGAACAACTTAAATCTGGTACTAAAGATTTACAAAAGAAAGATATAATAAAAGAAATGGCACTTGGTACAGAATCATTAAATTTTATTAAGACAAGAAAACCGATTATTCCATCTGAATTTGTTATTAGAATTTGTGAAGAATTATTGGAAACTAAAGAGAAAACATCTAGATTTATTCAAAAATTAGTTCCTATAGATCAATCATGTTCAGCGACAGAATCTGAATTTAAGAAAATGGCAGAAAATATATTTAAAGGTCATTTTGATAACAAAGAAAATTATTCGATTAATTTAATTAAAAGAAATTTTAGTGTGATAGAAAGAGATAGTTTCAATGAAATGATTGCTGAATTATTACCTGAAAGTGGATTACGTTACAAAGGAGCAGATAAGATGATTAATATTTATTGTTTCAAGAATAATATAGGTATTAGTGTTATAGATTTCAATGTATTTGATAGATTATGTAAATTTAATCTACAACAAATATATGATAAAGCTAATGGATTATTAATTCCTAATCAAGAGAAACAAGAATCAACTGATCTGAAAACCGTCGATAATGAAACAAAGATAGAATCATCGAACAAGAATGACAATTCGTCAACTGATGAAGTTCAAGTTCAAGTTCAAGTTCAAGTTGATGAAAAGGAAAAGAAAGAAATTGACGTTAAAGTGTCTGAATAGGGTTGGTTATTATGTTTGTATTTAAAATTATGTATATTACTGATTAATAATATCAGATTATATATTCTGATGATTATTATATATTCTTGGTATGAGTTATAAGTTTCATTTATTGTAAAAATTAGTAGTTTACTACAAAAACCAAAAACCAAAACCCTGATCCTTGTCGTGGGAAACTCAAGTTGAAAAAGCCGCAGAACAGTTTTCAACAAAAAAAAATTAACATTTACGTTTTTTAAAAAGATTTTATAAACACTCTCTTTATCCTTAGGTTCCTTCAAAAATAGACATATCAATCATTTGATCAAATTCTATAATACTCTTATATCAATTAAGGTTAATTGTTATGAGTATTATATCACCTTAAAGGACCAAATGGTATGTTTTTTTCATTTAACTAAATTTTTTTTATTCATTTTCTTAATTTCAACTTTGCAGTGATTATTTGCAGTTTAAACCAATTGTTCCAACTGAATGATGTTTATTCACATGTTGACAATTGCATTATCGTTAAGTTTCAGCCTTGTATGAGCTTTCTCAAGTTAAATTATATTATTAATTGAAGATGATTATATATTATCCAAAAATCTAGAAATAAAAGTTATACTAACTAACTTTATTTTTCATTCAAGCTAGGCATATGTTTTATTTTATTTGACTATATTAGTTATTTTATTTTAATGATGACATTTCCGACCGGGCGGACATAATATTTACCATCTTATCACTATTAAGTTAGTAGTCGCATCTTCTGTGTACAAATTTTGAAGGTGTTGATAGGATGGGAATTGATGACAGGTCGTAGATAACTGATTTATATTCCTTTTTATGTCTTTTAATTTGGAATCCATGACTTCTAATTAATTAATTTATAAATTTACCAAAAGGATTTGGTCATTTATAAATTAATTAATTAATCATGACATGGATTGATTGATTTTGATGATTTTTCAGTTTTTTATTATGATGATATAAATTTGCTATTCACACTGTACGAGATCTTAATCGATCGGTGATTTTGAAACAAACATATACTGATTTAATGAATCTGATTTTAAAAATTGAAAAATCATCAACTTCAAAATTTAATTAGGTAAATTTTTTGTAGTCTTGTAGTGTACTCATAATTATAGTAAGAATTCCATATTATCATTTATGAATATATACAGTACTTATATATTATGAACAATTAATTATAAAATTAAAAAACAAAAACCCATATATCAAAAGAAAATTAAATAAAAATTAAATGAAATAAGAAGATAACAAGTAGTAGTAAAACAAAATAAAAATATGCAAGCTTAATTATAATATCCGTTCGACAGTTTAAAACAACTATATAACAAGTTAGGTGGAATTAACCATATGTAATGAATGAATGAATTGAATTGAATTGAATTGAATTGAATTGAATTGAATTGTGTATATGCAATGAAATGAAATGAATGTATTATAAGATAATTAATAATTAATTAAGTACAAATGATTTGTAATGGTCATCAATGATTTCATGTTGTAATGAATTTCTTTCCTCTCTATATTCACTAAATTCAGAATCATTTAAATAATAAACATTATCGGTAGGAGGGAGGATGTTTTGATTAGATGGTGAAAGTTTTGTTCTTTTAAAAGAAGCTTTAGAAAAGATTGGCATCATTTGATTATAATTATGAAGTGGTTGTGATTGTTGTTGTATAAGTTTTCTTTTTCTACTTTTTTGTTGTAATTCTATAAATTTGGAACTTAAATCTGAATCTAATTCATGAAGAATACTATTTTGTTGTTGTTGTTGTTGTTGAGTAAATAAACTATGTTGAAATTTTGATGGAGAATTAGTAAAAGTAGGAACTGAATCAAATAATTTTATTCTGAAGTTAAAAATTTTTTCTAAATCTTTTAAACTAGTGTTAAATAGTTCATAGTTTTGTGATTTATTAATATTATCTTTGAAATTGCAAGTATCGAGAGTAGTTGTGTTTGTGTTTTGAGAGATATGAGACTTGTTAGAAGATACAGGGGAGAGCATCACGGAGTGATATAGATGAAGAGATAAAGGAATATAGAGGGAGTATGGAAGGAAGAGGATATGAGTTGCTTTTTATAAGTTAGCAGTATGGTATCGATAGGCTATCCTATCATGTATATGCCTAACTATCAGCTAGATGAACAAGAATTTTTCAGCATGGCAAATGAGAGAGCGTTATCAGCTATCAGAGCCACATGCGTGCAGGCTGTCGGGCACGGAAAGCTCCCGTGTACAGCTAGCGCAGTCTTATCAATTCGAACTCGATGACACGCTCCATGGACATCAAAAGATTCAATAAAAACAAAAACACATGAAATTGCAAATTTGATTGATTAAATTGATTAATATATTAGATATGAAAAATACTTTGCTGCTGGCTCTCATTAATTTCATTAATTTCCCCACGCAATAACACGCACTACTACATAGTGTTATCATAAAGAATGTGTTACCTCTCCACAATTGATTTAAT